>JANHGB010046979.1:0-16546 GCA_026283785.1 Coracopsis vasa
GAAAGTCCCATATCACTCTTCTAACCAGTGAGTATTTATGTAATTTAGTGTGTATTTCATGTAAACTACATATTGAATCCATATGCACGGCAGCAGACCTGAACTCTATTCTCCAAATTCAACCTCTTAGCCCAAACTAATTCCTTCTCTTTGGTTTACTGAGTGTTGAATTTTGATTCAATAGGACAGGAAGAAATTACTGTTGCCCAGTACAACTCACTGCTAATGATTATGCCCTTCATTAGATGTAAGGTAAGAATTTACATTTTCTTGGACACAGAAAGGGATTTAAACTTGAGTCCTCCAATATTCTTGGTTATATATCATATTCTGCTCACGAAGCAATATATAAAAAGGATCTTCTCTTGTGATATTTTAAAAACATATGAGAGTTAATAATATAACTTGCAAGGGTCCCGATACAGTCAGTTACAGGATTCTGGAGTACAGTAAGTAGAATGCATATTAATTGTGCCCTTCAGGGCAAACTCACCTATTACATTTTTAAAAAGGTAACCTCAGTTGTACTTCCTAAAGAAAGAAACAGGACCAAAGTTTAGTCGCCTGAATCACTCAGTAGCATTAAGCCTAAACCCCAAGAAGATTAGAAATCCTGTCTTTTCACTACATTCTCGACTGTGGATCTCACTCCTGGATACATAACTCTGTGCACTATGTAAGGAATGTTGGTGCCTACAGCTGATTACATATCGCAATGCCCAAGCGTGTTTATAGATCTTGCCCAAAGTCATTTCGTCTGTTAAATGATGTCATCTCCCAAGTCACATTGATTTTTCTTGAAAATAGGCTCCCAAGTCACTTCAGTCCTTTAAAAACTACTACATAAGTCTGTCAAGATATTCTTATTTGCTAAAACACATACCCTTTATCTCTTTCCCATCACAATAGCTATTTCTGTTGAAAGAAAGAGAATTAGTCACATAACCAAAAATGGCAGTGGTGTAAACTGTATTTTTTTCCTATTACAAACATACCTGCTTGACAAATAAGGTCTTAAACAAAACAGATAGTACATACTTGAATTCATAATTCTTTCTAATGCACAGGCAGTAAATAACAAGTAACTGAAATGCTCCAGTATTTAATATACATGCCTTTAGGGAGAAAAAAACATAGGCAATAAGCCATGTCATAAATAAATATTTAGGATATTTGGCCTCAAGGCACTTCCATCACACTTTACCAGGAAGAGCAATATTTGAGGTGCTCAGTGTAGAGCGGTTTGGCCCCAAACAGAACACACTTGATTGTTCAGTTGTGCTGCAAACAATAGGAATAAAAATAGTACTTTTTTTTTTTTACTAAAATTCAGCAAAAAAACCTCCAAATATTTTTTTCTGAGAGGTAAAAAATAATTCCCAAACTGGTTTATAGATTAAAATGGTTACAAACTGCCTCACTATACTGATGGAATTCATCAGGATAGAGAACTATCTTCTTTGGAAGTAATTGCTCTCAGGATTCAAATAGCATCACTGAAATAATTCACTGCAATGGCAATGAAATATATTCATTTTGCTTTAAAATATCTGTAAAATTTTGCATGCCCCAGATTACAGAAGAAAAGCAAAAAAAATAGGTTGCTATAATCACATTTACAAGATATAATGTGTCCATCCTTGCATTCCATGCACTCATGAGATAGATAACATGAAAGATAGAATAAAATGATATTTGCCATTTTCTGTCTCTGTCTTTGGTTTATAGCACTGTTGTCAATACTAGTCTTGCTCAAGGAAGGGTGCAAGACTGTGATTAACTCTCTTTTAAGCACATTGTGTTAGGTTTGAAGGGCTCTATTCCTTTTATCTCATGTAGTTGTTTCCTATCACATACATCACGTTATATATAGGTATTTGTTGTATTTGTGTGGGGAAATACAGAATAAAACTACTTTTCATGTAAGGACTTCATAGAAACAGTATTAATTTGAAGTATACCCTAAAATACAGCTGATACTTGCGAATCAATATTATGTATAAATTACAGTCATGCCTGAGATATACCGGATAGCAAGAACTGATGGCAGTTTTTCCATCCCAATTAGAATAATTTATAATATACAATAGACCCTGTCAGGTACAATGTGCTGACACCTTTACATGAAAGGACAAAAAGAGAAATACATAACAATATACTCCCAGGACAGCATCAATTAACACTGCCAGACTAAGCAGTTCTTCTTACTTATCTTACTAGAGTGGCTTATTTAATAAACAAAACAAGACTTCTCAAGAGGATTGTAATGTCATTAGTTTTATTCTTCCTTTCACCTCAAATGCTGAATAGGGCTTTTCTTTTTTTTTTTTTTTTTTTTTTTTGTAGTTAGCTGTACCTGTCAGAAATGTGGCATATGTTTTCTCTTCCTGATACTTTGTGTCCTTTAGTGATGTTTCTCCTGGGCATCCTCCCTGGCATTTAAATCAGACCTTGGGAGTATGGCCCCCTCTCTTTTCTCTCTCTCACTCTTCTCCCTTTCCTTCCCTCTTCTCTCTCCTCTTTCCCTGCTCCCCCTCCCCTCCTCACCCTGATCCCCTTGTTTTGGGTAATTGTCCCATATTTTTCACTCCTAAGGTTCTTTTTCTCTACTTTCACTGAAATACTTTCACTTACACAACACTATTTAAATCTTGGCATGATCAAAGTCTATCTGAGGTACTTGGGAAAGTAACAAATAACCTCATCGATTATATTCCTATATAAAGAGAAAGCTAAAAATGGAGCAAACTTGGCAACACATTTGAACACACACAAAAGTCAGCCTTTTTTTAATATTATGATTCCTTCATAATTTCTGAAGTTATGGAAATAGACTACTATGGAAATATCCAAACAGATTTTTGAGAATTCAGTTTTCTGATTCATCTAAGCATTGCAAGTACACTGGAAGAACACAAAGAAAGCATTAGGTAGCACACTGAGATATAATAAGAATGGCTTCCCATGTCTCACAAGATTCAGGGATTTCATTCAAGAATAAAAAATGGTTTTCTGAAAGTTTTTTTGATAGAAAATCTATAAGAAAACCATAAAAGTACCATATGAGTACCACAGCCATAATAATGAAGGGCTGAATATTACAGGCATTCTTCTGGGACATAAGACCAGGCCTGAAGTCCTTGGTCTATCAGACCCCTTTCTGGGAATACCACATGTTCTGAGATGAAGCTCTGACTTTTTCAGTCAGAATATGTACTTCCCCTGACTACTAGGATTTTCTCTCAAGAAAAGCTCCATCTACATGATTTTGTTCCATAAGAAGTCCAGCACTCAGATCACATCAGGCACAATTCCCAGAGCGTGTGCAACTTTTTCAGAACTTCTCCCTCTCCTCCATGGACACATAATAAAAAACCCACACCAAATAATGTCTGTCACTCACAACATACATTCTGGGAGACTGAGGTAATTATGGAACTTCTGGTTTGTTTGGGTTTTGTTTTGTTTTTGGTTTTTTAAGGCAATGATGTTGAAACGTATGACTAAATATTAATTAATTCAGGATCTCCTATCTCTGTCAGTGTATGCATTAAAGCATATCTGTGGTGGGCTCTTAAAGTACCCAGTGTTTAAAAATGAAGTAGTCACATACATGAAGACAACAACAATAAATTACTGCTCTTGCTTTCTCTCTGGTTGCCAAATCCAAGTTTAGGGCAGATTACAATGTCTATATTATTCCCGCTAACTTGCTGACTTACAAATATCAATTTTAGTGAAAACCTGTATCCTATTCCCTGTGTCCTTGAAAGACAAGAATATTCTGTGTGAGACTGGACAGTACAGCTTAAAAGTTAATCAACTATTGCTACAGAAGAGAGAGCTAAAGAACAATGAAGTACCACAAAGAACAGTCTGGGCACAATATGACATTCAGTTATTTCCCTCAACTGAAACTCAAACCCAACGTATTCTAAAACTAGAGCTTTCAAACAAAAAAGTTTGGAACTAAAATCATACTTTTCTTTCTTAGAAGAATGAAATAAAGTTGCATTAGTAAAAACTAAGTTTTTACTAAAAACTAAAAATTAACATGTTGTCATATTAAAAAAAAAAAAAAAGCATCTTATCCTAACCATGTGAAATTTTCTAGCAGTTTAACAGTATTCTTTTAATCTTGCACATAGAAAAATATGACTAAAATGTAACAAGCTTTTAATATTTTATTTCCACACAGGAAGCCTTTTCTCTGCAGCTACCAAATTAATTAAATTTATCCTTTCTAAGAAAAGAAGAGTTAAAATTTGTCTTTTATATGTAAACACGGCTTCACAAACAGGAAGCCAAAGTCTATGTTGATTAATACCATCTGTATTTCTCTGCTATCAGCCAGATAGGGAGAATTAACATTCTCCATTTTCTTTTCTAACTGATAAACCTGAAGGAATGATATTTGAAATATTAATTTTAGGAAGTCCTTACCTTAGAAGTATTTTGCAGTTCCTTTTGGCAGTCTATTGGAATGGAATATTTACCTGTTATAAAGCAGATAAGGTATTGTTAGTGATATCTTAGAATACACAGCTAAAGTAAATCAGCTTCATTAGTTAGTTAAATATATATACATATATGGCAATTATGTTCTCCTCAGTGTACTTCTGTGATATTCATCAAGGAAACTCTGGGTTCAGGAAATCTGATACGCTCTTAAAATAAAATAAAATTAAAAAAAAATAAATTATGCTCAATGTGACTCAATGTGATTCAGGTAACCCCTAAGTGCTGACCTTCCACTTATTTTTGCATTTATGGGCAAAACACCTTTATTAGTCTAAGCATATTTCAGTAGTTATTTTATCTACAGAATTTTCTACAATATCTAGAATTCAAACAACTGTGCTTATAAGGATTTTTGTTGTCCAGCATTTTCTTGTGTCGCTTCTTTTCTACTCAACTGCTGTCTTGTTTAGCACTGTTTTAAGTTCCAATGAGTAAGAGCTACTTTTTATTTCTCCAATTGAACAATGTCTTGCACAGAGAATTGTGACTCAGAGGTGTTATGACAGTAAATACATAAATAATGTATGCAACTTAGCATATGATAGCATGGTATGGTGCATACAAAGAAAGACTTAAGACAAACATTTACTAATCATTCATATTTGCTATTTAGTGTTCTATTTTTAAAAGTTCATTAGATTTTCTGCATCAAGTAAGATTAACTTACAAATTCAGGAAACAATAACAACAACAACAACAACAACAACCTAATTCCAGAGCTCTAGGGCTAAAACCAAGTCATTTCTCATTTTTTCCCGTGACTCTATTAATCACAGAATACATATTTCTTAGAATCTAGACGTATTTCCTGCTAGGTTGTAGAATTGGATGTACATCCCGATAGAGCGGAAGTCTCATAAAAGCAGCTTTTTGATAAGAGCACACCAAATTTACTGCCTCACTTCAGTGTTTCTACTGTTTTTCATTTATTTTCATCACTGCAAAAGTACAGAAAAGATAACTGAAACTTTCCTTTCCTCTGTGATGGGAAAATGTGAAATAATACTTCCAAGATTGCATATGTGTGTGATAGCAATGTTTCACTCATAAAACAACATAAATTTTTGAAAAACATAATTTTCAGCAAGACACCGTTGGTAAAAGGTATGTTGGTTTCACTGCTGCCACCAACAAAGTTTTTACTGACAGTGCTCCTACAGTTTCATTGTAGAAAAGAAATTAAGCACTTGAGAGGGAAAGTACAACAAGGGGTGAGGAAAAAACAAATTTTATTTGTAAAAATAAGGGATGGACAAGGTTTCTCACTCTTACCTACACTACTTAAAAGTCATTGTAAAAGCTGTGATGCCTTCGGAAATACACTATAAACCAAATGAAATTGCAGTTAAATATATTTTATGTTTAAAACTTCTTTTAAAATTCTTAGAAACCTTTTAATAAAGTAATTATGCTGTGGTAAAAATGGGGTAGATTTACAAAACTACTCTGTGTCAGTATGTCAGCCTTGATAACATGAAAAACTGAAAAATATAGGTAAAATATTTAAAATCCCACTGTATTACTAAATGGAATGTCATAGGTTACAAATTTCTACCTGTTCAGAAAGCTTGAGAACCATATTTTGGCAGGACATTCAGCATTACAAACTTGTTCATTACTTAAAATAGCTTTCTGTTCCTTATCTTTGGAGCATCTGTGATTTCTGGAATTTCTACCATTTTGCACTGCAATAACATATTTACTTGCTACTGAATAAAATAACAAGAAAATATTGAGCTGAATCTTCAAATATGCACAATTAATGAAGTGTTACAATTTCAGTTTGGTGTAGAAGCATCTTTTTGCAGGAGATTTCTGTTGTTATTCCAGTAAGTACTATGTATAAGTATTTGAGTAAGTACCATGCAAGTACTTCCAAATCAACAACTATTTTGCTGCCTGCAAACCTTCAAAAAGAAGTGTTTACAGAAACACAAGTATGGAAATTTAAAGATCATGAATATTTAATGAAATTTAAAAATTTACTGTTAAAAATACCTTGCACTTGTTTATTGATTAAGATCAGTCCACCTTTAGCCTTACAAATTCTTTTTGTGTAAGCAATGATATTCTAAAGTGGCTTCTGAGTAGATAATTGCTTATTTATGGGATTGCAGAACATCTAGCTACATATATTCTCAGTTGGAAATAAAAGATATTCTGTCCAAAGGGTGAGTGCTAAAATGATAAATTGTAATCTGAAGGATAGTAAATAGAAAAATCATGTAAAAATACAGTGAAAAACGGACTGCCTGGGAAATTCACACTTTTGGGTGGCATTTTCTTTATTAAAATTCTTTATTAAAAAGAAAGTCTTAGTAATAAAAGCTACCTTCTCTTTTTGCATTCTCTTTGCATTCTCTTTTTGAATGGCATACTGAAACTCCTATAAATTCCATTTATTTTTTCAACTTTTTGACTGCTGTGTCTTCTATCAACTGTTTGGTATTGCCACTGATGTTGTTCCATTTTGGGGGTATTTGAGTTTATTTTAGAGCAAACAGAAAAGATATTTTTATTGCAAATATTGACTAATCTTTTGTTGTTCTCACTGTAAGGAAACATGACTGTCCCAAACTCCAGCATATGTATTATACAAGCATGTGCTGCTAGGTAAGTAGAGAGTAACTTGACACATCCTTGTATTATCTGAAGTGATTAATAGCTATAATTATCAGTGGCAAACATCCTATTCTAACATTGCTCTGTTGCAAAAGATGTTCACAGAATTGAGGGCCAGTGTAGATCTGAAGATCACTAAATTACATGTTACCATGGTAGCTGTTCACTGTAAACTGTATCAGAGTAGACAAAAAAAAAAAAAAAAAATTAAAAATTCCAAAACATCACCAAGTCTTTCTGACTTTTGATATTTTGATGAGGTTTTGATGTGTTATTTCAGAATCTGTTAATCTATACTGCTTTTCTCAACTACATGCATTCTACATACTGTGAAATATAAAGTCTACTGATTTATTTCAGAATGCATTCAAATTCAGAATTTATTTCAGTGTGGGCCTTTTCACTGTATATGCCACAATTCTCACAGTTTCTCGGGGCTTTCTAGAACTTGAATCAATGCGTATTAATTTTATTGCATTCAATTTTTTTTTAACTTTGAATTTATCAGAATTATTTAAGCAAGTGGCACCACATCCTGACTTTCATGGCTATTCTGAATCCGTAACATATATGGGTTATATTATTACATTAGTATCGTCAGGCAAAAGCTTTATGCTCAGCAAAAGATCACTTACATCCAAAATTCAGTAAGGCATTGATTTTTTGCATTAAAAAAAAAAAAGAAAGACTAAAACTTGCACATCTGGAATCACCTTACTATATCTCTAAAATGAGCAGCAATATATAAAATAATATTTGCAAAAAGAATTTTAGAATAATGAAATAATACTTGCATATATATGCATAAATTATCTTTCTAAGGAAAAAAATAGAATGCATACGTCTCAGTCTCAGAAAGAAAGAAGAGGAGTCCTTTCGTTTTTTCTCCAGAATTATCACCTACCAGTGGATCCCATTGTTCTGCTCTTACACAGTCTTAGCGCCAGTTTACCCAAAGTATTATTTTTATTCTTGGGCTACTTCAATCTCTGCAGACAACTTATTTAACCCTGACTTTCTTTTTGCTTCGTTTTGGATTTTTTTCTTTTTTTTTTTTTTTTAATGCATTTCCTAAAATGCAGTGAGCAGAGGAGAAAAGGTTTATAGCTCTTTTCTTTGACTTTATAAATAATCAGGCTTACCCAATCTGTCAATATCAAAAGCACATAACTCCCCTGCAACTCGAAACAGTTTTATGGTAATTTGCTTTGTATATAGTGAAATGGCAAAAGATATGCTACTCATTGCTTTGCCTACCCCATTACAGCCAGTATGTGTACACACACACTGAGTGACAGGTGGCATAGAAAGTAAAGAAGCATAGAGAACTGACCTTAAAAATTAATAGTTTACACAATAGAGTATAACATATTTAAAGATTATGATAGTTAAATAATTTTCAATAATTTAAAACAAATACCGTTTATCATCATAAGACATTTAAATAAATTAAGATCTTGACAACCAGTCACTTTTTTATTTTGGAGAAGATTGCACCTAAAATTGACAAAAACAGTACAAGCACCATAATTTGGATTTACATAAAGCCTTTGATAATGTCTCAAATGATAGTCTTCATCTTAAACTGAAAGCAGGGAAGATTCAGGTTAAACATGGGAACAGATAAAGAACTGATTAAAGTAAAGTGATTAGAAAGTAAAGTGTTGAAAACGGTCACAGGGGAGTCAATTCTCAGATCTTTATTGCTTCTAATCTACATAAATTACCAAGACAGAGAAAAATACCTGTAGAATTTCCAAATGCACTGATGACTTACAACTGAAATTAAGTAGTAAGTGGAAAGCAAAATAATTAAATGATAATTCCCCCTGGAAAATGGCTTGCGTATTAAATAGAAAACAAAATTTAAGAATGATAAATATAACAACTAAAGCATTTTCTGTTTTTTCTTACAAAAGTACAAGCCTACAAATACTACAAAAATGTCAAGGAACCTTTCTGAACCTGTATACACTACTGAAAAACTAATAGAACAGAAAGCAATTTCTGCATACTTCAGCTCTGGAGTAGGAAAGAGTTAACATTTCAGAAAAAAGCTTACAATCATAACACTTGCAGCTGCATCACTATTGTACAACAATAACTAATATTCAATCCCTTTCTGTTAGCCTCAAAACTGAGAAAACACAGAAAAAGCCACCACCCTTTACACTAACACTACCAAAAAATTACCAGCAAACTGAAATTATTTCCAATTAATTTGTTCTTGCCATCTAGTTTTTCACCTCAAACAGAATTTAAAATCACCTAGCTCCAATGGAAACAAGGAAAAATAAAAGATGACTCAACACTAGGAAAAATAACCCTTCTGGACATTATGCTGGGGTTTTTTTGTTTGTTTGTTTTGTTGGTTTGCTTTAATTTACACACAGTAAAGCAGTACATAAATGCTGAGGATCAGACTTCCAGAGAACATCTATCTATACATTATAGATAGCACAAATGTTATATCCAGTGACAAATAATATAACTAGTCAGGACACATGGAAAACTTAAGCAGTGAAAATCTGAGTTAGAGATGAGGAACGAGTAAAACACATATCTCATAGGAGGCCAGGTATGATGCTGCTCACCATCACTGTAACCTGCCCCATTCACTATGCTACAGAAATAGTGTTATAATTATTTGTACCCTTCTGAAGCCTTTTAAACTGTTACTCATATGCTAGAAATGCAAGACAATGGAAAAAAAATGGCTTAAAAAAATTAAATATGCAGGTAATTAGATTTTATTATTTTTTTTTTACTGATATTCCAGTCTTGGCTCAGTATTGTATCTGTGTCTCCCCCTAGAAGTCCTATTATTTGATCTTAGTTTGTACAGACAGCTGTCAGAAAAACAAAATGAACTGACTGCATCACAAATAGCAACTCAAAAGAAATAAAAAAAAAGAAAATAGGAAGAAGAATTTTTCCAAGCTCTATTCCTTATCCGTAATACAGATTTATAATTACATGTACATATGGTCCTCAGACAGCTGCATAAAGACAATAGAAACATAAGGGTTTATAGTGTTGATGAAATTGCATTGCCACGTCCATTTCAGTGGTAGCTGAAGTGATAATTTTAAGTCAAGCACCTGCAAAATACTTTCATACACTGCACATAAGAAATTATGATCAAGAGATATTTGTGTCAGTGTACACAGCTAACAACAGGGGGAAATAAATTTGTATATAAGGAGAAATGAAGAGAAATTAAGAGAGAGAAATTAAGAGAAAGAAATTATCACTCATTTTATTTTATTGCCACACGTATAGTTTTTCAATATTTGGTTAATAAATTTAATACCTCTTTTAGTGCCCACCATTTTAAAAATACATGCAGTTTGATAGACAGCTTGGTATTAAATACAGAAGGTTTCTGTATTTAACGTTCCACTGCTACCACTTGATTAGGTTTTTAAAGGTCATTAATGTTATTGATTACATTTATTTGAAAGCTGCTTGAATAACATGGAAAAATAATGCAAAATGAACAGCTGCATAAGCTGACAACACAGTAATTTGCTGTGGTCTTCAGTGATGACTCCTCCTGGGTGTTTTCCTCATTGATCAGTTCACCACAGCAGGAGCAAAAGAGCCCCAACAGAAACTTTCAATTAATTTTTTTATGTTCTAGTAAATAGAAGTTTGGTCATTGTGCCTTCATTTTTACTAGTGACATCCAGCACACAGCATCCTGAAGAAGACTAGGGACTGCTCTGATTACATACATAAGCAAGTCTTTTTATTCTTTTTGCACTTATGGTAAGTATAAGAAACAAAGAGTAAGGTTCAATAACAAATGCATAACCAATTTTATGAATCTAGTCTAGCATTCGTTATTCTTTAAACACTAAAGAATTTTCTCTTCACTCTTATTTTGGCCCAGTGATAACAACTTCATTTACAGACACACCTCTTCCCAGAAAAACTTGATGATCTTGTAAGTCCATCAAAACCAAGATGATCTTGTAAGATCATCTAGTGATATTCCTAGTCCTTAAGACAGAAGCAGAGAATTGCTCTAAAGAACTAAGGCTGTATGTTACAATCACTATCTATGTGAACAAAGCTTTTAGGGAAAGAACTTCATAATGGAATTCCAAGTCACAAGCCTGTGCATTTCCCTTTACATACATCTTTGGCTATTGGAAAACCCTAGCTGGAGTATGCTTTTGGTACCTGGTTTTGGTACATGGGTTTATGAACTCATAAAGTCTAGCTACTTAGAACTGTCATAAGTTTTAGGAAAATAATATAGGACTGTATTACAGAATTACTGCACATAATTCTGGGGGTAGGCATTATCCCATGGTAGAGGTGACAAAAGTATAATTACTACTATAGTTAGGATCAATTAGATCAACTAGTCTAGACTGACATCTACTCTGTGTGCAACTTCATTAGAAACATTCCATCAGCATCTATTCCGTGATGAAAGCAGTGCATTTCTTCTTTGTTTCACAATTCTTGGGTGTTTTTTTTATTTCTTTATTAAATTTTGTGAGTATGATCATTTACCAATGAAGACTGGTTGGTCAGCTTCCTAACACAGCTCCTTTACTCCAAATTCTTATCAGTGTTAACAAGGTAAGAACCACGAGCTATCTAAGTATGCTGACACAAAAAAGTGGAAGTGAATCTTCTGAAGATGACATATCAAGTATATATACTTGTCATAAACTACTGTATTTACACTTGAAAATAATGTAAAATAATTCACCTGAGATAGATAAAATATTAAATACTATTGAGGTGTACAAAAGCATTATTATTTGCATCTTGGTCCTGGGTTTCCCAGAAGTTACTTGTGATGAGGTAGCGTAATTTAAAACTTGATACTCAATTGAATAACCCTATTCAAATATAAGACTGCTCAAAACATCTTTGCCAGCAGCTGCACACCTTGTATATGAAGGATGACAATAAGAATATTAGCATGCCACAGGAAATAAACTGTGCTGTGAATTTAGCCATAACAAAATGCAACAATATTCAAGAGGTTCAAAGAAAGTCCCTGAAGTCTTGGAATCCTGGAAGCCAATCCTTTTAAACAAAACCCACAAAAACCCCTGCCTGCAACAACCAAACAGATCACAAACAGAACCAATAGGGACTTTATTTGTTTTAAAATAACTGCTTGGGATGGGAATTACAAAAGAGATACAACAAAGCCACATCAAACAACTTCAGTTGCTATTTGAGTACTGCAAATAAACAAAAGCCTTTTATTCCAGTGCAAGGAGATATCCAAAGCACAGAACAGTTTAATAAGCTAAACTTTTCCACGAACTTTTATCAC
The DNA here is from genome assembly GCA_026283785.1 of Coracopsis vasa. Taxonomy (NCBI): domain Eukaryota; kingdom Metazoa; phylum Chordata; class Aves; order Psittaciformes; family Psittacidae; genus Coracopsis; species Coracopsis vasa. The sequence goes on from JANHGB010046979.1 coordinate 12,452, forward strand.
AGACAAGTTCTTGATTAAAATTTTCAGACCAGAACTTTCAGAATTACAAACTTGGCTGTGAGTGATTACTGTTGCCTTTCAAGCTCACAAATATAAAAGGAATATATAATTTCTTTGTTATCATCAGCAAAATATTTATGTCAGCTGATTCTGAATGTTGAACTGATAAATATCACTATTTCTCACATGAAATTTGCTACTCTATCTTTCTGGCAGAAATTAGTATATAAAGTATTTATAGAAACATTGAGCACCTGTGCTCATCAGCCTCTCTGTATACTGAACTGTACATTTTTAAATCTGAAATTCTTTTGAGATTACTTAAACCTAAGAACGTCCCACAACTGCACTTAATCTTCCCCAAACTACACCTTAGGAACTTTGATTGAACAGCCCTGTGAGAATCATAGGAAAAAAAAGGTATCATCCTTTATCCATGTACTAAAATGGACAGTAATCTCTCAATGACGAACAATTTGAAGGATTAAGTCTTAAGTGTACTATGAGAAAACTAAAATTTTAAGATAGGAAAACACAGAGTTTAGGAGCAGTTATTTCAAGACACCCTTGGCAATCTGCTACAGATTCAACTGTTTAAAATAATTTCTTTTGAGCTGCTGACATTAAAATGAAAATCAAACTGAAAAGAAGCATTTTAATTAATGACAGTAATATATGACTATGATAATAAAACAGGCACACAGAAGTGAAGGGACATACATATTAACAATACAAATCAAACCAACCCCTACCTTTGAAACAGAAGTTGTTATTGCTCAGGTCTAGTGATGAGGCTGACTGCTATTTTTTCAGAGCTAGCATTAGTGCTCTGTTTCACTGCCTGAATTGACAGCTTTCTGAACTGTTTGAATCTGGTAAATTGCAGAATTTACTGCCGCAAGAGGCTAATTTCTATTGCCCCAATTCAGAAAGTATTTCAAACATTTTTCAGCTAAGGAAAATCCCAGTATAAACATTTGCCTAAAGCTATACATTTTTTAATACTACCCTGATAGGGATGTATATTTAATTTCTCCACAAACAAGGACTAACTCTAATTTGAATCCTCTGTTAATAAAAATTTTCCAGCACATATTCTTTGGTGATTCACATAACAGCACTTGTTTTTCTATGGCTAGACAAAAGATGTTCTGCAATCTACAAGTGTTGGCTATCCAGATCTGGCTCGCTCTGCTGCCTCAGATCACAGAACACCCTCCCTCTGTATTACAAGCAATAATGAATAAAATCCCTCTTTTTTTTTACCTAAATGCCAATTTTCATGGATCTTGTAAGAACCTAATAATTTTTCCATACCTCTGCTGCTCTGCCACATTTGCAGAATTTAACTACTGGATTTGAAAGCAACTCGGGAGAATCCAGGGACCTGGTGATAACCTGAGAACACAAGTAAGCCTTAGGAAACTATGTTAGAAATGAATCTGATAATAACTAGTTGTAAAATACCATTTTGCTAAAGACCATTAAATTTTTCCTTCTAGGCTTAGAAAAATGTGTCAAAAATCTTGCAATGTAGATTATACTAAATTTGCAAAACTGATAAAAGACTTCTTGCACAGCAAATAAATTAACTGAACACTAGTAGCTATGGAAACTGAAACAAGGCATATTTTTTCCTCAAAAAATAAGAAATCAAATCTACATTGCCAGCTTAAGTATACCAGTTAAAGGATAACAAAGTATAATGCATGAGTGGTTCAGAACCTTATCCACAAGTATTAGATATTGTGGGTTTATTCCTGTGAGATCTGCATTCACTGCAAACTACAACTAATTATAAATTGGCTGATACACCAATGCTATTAGGCTGTGTTAACATTTTGAATTTGTTTGCCCACCTTAACTTCTTTAATGCAAGTCCAGCTACTTTGAAAGAAACAAATTTTGTCAACATTACAGTTGTAAGCTATTTTGTAATAAAGGCCATTCTATGCACATTAATAATACTGACAAGAACAGATGGCAATTATCGCTTTTAACTTATTTTTTTTTTTTCTGTTAGTATTAATTACTTAGGCTTACTTTCTGTTGTTATGTCCACTGGGCACTGAGGTAAGATGCTAAAAATCTGCCCAAATAATTTCCTTTCATTGACAGAATTCTTATTCAAATTGAAATATCACAGTCATTTTAATTAACTCATTAGGGATGCATCATTATTGATAGCTATTTTTAATGCTTTCTAATATTAAAGTGCTTTATAAAGTGAGCAACATTCTTGATAATTGTACAGTTAAAACATCACCTGTTTTTTAAAAAATAGAAATATCCTTGAAGTTAATCAGTCATAAGAACCATCAGAAAATTTTCTACAACTTTATAAGTGTGTTGAAAAATCTCTGCTATTTAAAAATTTAAATCTTTGGATTTAATTCCTGGTCACTGATTGTCCAGAAGCAACACTTTTTCTGTTGTCACCAGGATGCTGATGACTAAGTTAGACAGCTAGGTGGTTCTCTTCTGCAGTCGCATTAGCAAACGAAGAATAAAATTCCTAAACAATGTGGTCTACAACAGCCAACACTCTTAGCAGGGAGCTGTTTAACCTTTGTCAAAATGTAACACCAAAACCAGTCTTAAACAAAGACCCTTCAGGGCTTCTCAACAGGGGCATGCCTGCTTTTAGTTAAGCTTCATTGCCACAAGCTGTTTCAGTTCATAGTTTTCAAGCATTCAACCAATCACCTGAAGACACGCTAAGGATATTGCAGACTTTAGAGCTGTCTATTCCCAAACCTGACTACTAACATGTAGTTTCAGTAGTGTGAAGGAAGACCCTGTTTGGTTCTGCTAAAGATGGTAGAGAAAAAGATACAATGCTGATACAATTTCTTCTGAGGCTGAAAAAAAAGTGACCCTGGAAACACTGGACAAATCAATTCCCCTGGACCAGCAGGTTAAACATAAGGACAGGACAAAGAGCTCGGGATATTCCAGTCACAATCAGGATGATATGGACTGATACTCCAGCATAAAAGCTGTCTCCACCTGCCCTGCAATTGGATTTTTAATATTCCAGGCTATAGACCGAACATATGAAAATCACTGAAATCCCAACTATTTGGAAAATACAGGAAAAAATAATAATAAAAAAATGAGTTCAGGGCTTTGTATGAAAGAAGTAGACATGAATCAAGTTCTGTTTAAATGTTCCAAGCAGCAGTTTCTGTGGATCTTGGAACAATGTTCTTCGGTCCCTTTCTGTAGAAGCTTTCCAATCTTTGATGTACCCCTTACTGTATCAGAAAGGAATCTACAGAGCACAGCTGTAATCCTGTGGCTGGTAATCTCCTCTGAAACTGAGTCATGATTTCAATGGCTTTGGTAAAGTTTAATAACTTGATGAAGCAATCACTGGAACAACAACAGTTAGATATGTAGTTAGTAAAGTGTGGTTTCAGCCTTTTGTTCACTCTGTAACTTCATTCTTAAATAACTCACTGATGTATGTTCCTGACCTAGTAAGTATTTTTAATCTTACCTTGATGAGTGTATAGCATTTCTGCATTAGAATTTTCTAGTTTACTAATTCTGGTGCTAGTTTATTAAAAAAATGTACAGAAATTAAAATTATATTTTTAAGTATTTCTGAATATGTCAAATACTTGTAAGTACAGGAAGATTAACAATTTACCTAGACCACAAAAGGTTTTTAGGTAAAAATTGCTTAAATAACATTCTTTAAATAATTCAATAATATTATCGTGCTGTTTGACCCCGGCTGGACACCAGATGCCCATCAAAGCTGCTCTATCACTCCCCTCCTCAGCTGGACAGGAGAGAGAAAATACAATGAAAGGCTCATGGATAGAGATAAGGGCAGGGAGGGATCACTCACCAATTACTGTCATGGGCAACACAGACTTGAGGAAAATAGTTTAATTTATTACCATTCAAATCAGAGTAATAACCTCCATTTTCAAGAAGAGGAAAATGGATGATACAGGGAACTACAGACCTGTCAGTCTCACCTCTGTTCCTGGCAAAATCTTGGAGAAGATTCTCCTGGAAGGCATGCTAAGGCACATGAAAAACAACAAGGTGGTTGGTGACAGCCAGCATGGCTTCACTAAG
>JANHGB010046980.1:0-11705 GCA_026283785.1 Coracopsis vasa
GTTGGACAGAGCCTTGGGTGACATGGTCTAGCATGAGGTGTCCCTGCCATGGCAGGGGGTTGGAACTGGGTGATCTTAAGGTCCTTTCCAACCCAAACCATTCTATGATTCTGTGATCCCAGGTGTGCTATGGGAGCTGTTTACCAGCCTGTCTGGGCAGCTCTCCAGGGGCATGGGGTATCAATTGGGCCTGCTGGAGGGCTGAGGTGACGGCTGTCTGCTGCCCTCCACATGGGAAGAGAAAGACGAGGCTGTGATTAAAACAATGCCTCTCTAAATGCTGGCAGGTGCCAGGCTCCTTGGGAAGGGACTGAAGAGGTAGACGGAATTACAAACTTTGTTCTTACCCCAGCTCATCTCTGGGACTTGCTAAATCTATTGCTGGGTCCAGCTGTGCCTTTCTGGGAGTGGCAGAGATGAATGGGGCTGTGTTAATCCTGATCCAACTGCGAAAGCAAGATTTATCCCTGGTGCATTTGTTCTCAACAGGGCAAGAAGCAAACCTCAGTCCCAAAATAGCTTACACGTTCCTGCAGTTTTCTGTTTATAACTCTTGAGTTTATCATATAGGAATAGAGAGGTTAAAACAAGAGGCCTGTTTCATGTTGCTTCAAGCATGAGGTATCCCTGCTTTGGACACAAGAAAGGACAGATAAAAACTGATCAGTAGCTGAGTAATAAGATACGGTGTTCATTCCGTGATTGTATTGGTATGTGCAGAGCTAAAAGCTTCCCGGTAACGTTGGAGGCTGCTTAGGGAGGTGGGAAGACACAAAGAGGATGTTTGGGTGTTTCTGTGCCAATTTCCAGTTAATGGGTTGGTCTCATTCTGCAGAGGCTGAGGTGGAGGGGCTGGGGAGGGCACTGACCCTGCTGCCCTTCTGGGACCGGCAGTAGAAAGGGGGTTCAGAAGCTGAAAGCTTGGGGTGTAGCACTTGGTTTCTGTACTGGGAGAGATGAAGAACACCGCCCCTGCTTCTGGAGGCATCAAGGGAGAGAAGTGAGGAGCCTGGCCCTGGATCTGGGCACAGGTATCATGCCACAGCTCTACTGCCCTGACTGTTCTGGTTTCTCCTTTCAGACCTCCATGCTGGCCACCGAGTCGTTGAGTAGCTGCTACCCTGCCTCTTTCCCAGTCTCATCCTTCCCCAGTGAAAACCAGTGAGTGCTGCTCTTTGTATCATTCTGCTCTTGCACACCCCATGATTCAACTGTTTCTTTACTGCTTTCCTTGTTTACTCTATTTCACGAACTGATGGGGAAATAATTGCATCACCCACTGATCTTGTGGCATTTCATAAACTGCTACATCTTGGAAAAAGCAGCAAACAGCCTTTTTTTAACAACAAAAGATAAACCCTTTGTTTTCTGGTAAACTTGGAGGCTGCTCTAAGGGAGGAACAGCCTTGGCTTAGCCTGAGTTTGTGACAATGATGGAGGTCTTAAAAACACCCTGTTAGCTCAGCCCAGCTGAGCAGATCCATCTCGAGCTGTATAGAGATGGTGCAGGCAGGAAGATGTTACTGGTACCAGGGGACAGGCTTAGGGCTGAAGTGAAGCTGAGATCTTTTGCTGTGTGGGTGAGTGGAAGCTGACCAAATACTACATCAAAAACACACACCCAACCCCAGCCACACAATGCAGCACTCATGAGAGCTGTGACTTCTTCCTCTGGTTGTAACTGATGTTCTTCACTGATAACTTCATCCCACAAGGTCTGAGGTGATGACTATGGGCCATGTGAGAAGTTGGGCTTGACTTCTGCCTGGTATACAGTGCAGTGCTGCAAAGTGCAGCTGTGATGGGTTTCATAACCTCTGCCTTGTCACAGTGGCCCTATCTGATGGGAAGGACACCAGCCAAGCGTGTTCTAGATTCAGTGCAAAAGCTTTTCTAGATTCTGTGCCCAAAATAGCATTTTTGAGATATCTTTGTGTAACAATAAACATTGTTCTTCCTTCCTCCCCTTTATAATGAACCTCCATCCTGGCTCAGAAGGCAGGATGTGACAGGAGACATTTGGGACAACATGAAGCATCCTTGTGCCACTATTGAGTGACTTGGGTTGGAACTCTCTTGGGGCTAGGAGGTGTTGGTTGTTGGGAAGAAGGTTTGAAGGCTGATCCATGGCTGCTTTGCTCTCTCTGTGAGTACAGGGAGTGGCACAGAGATACAGGATGTGTTTTATTTGGGTCAGAGGTGGGAGGGAGGAAAACTAAAAGAAACAGAACTTGATATCCCGAGCTAATAACTGGCTTCCAGGTGCTTGGGGGTTTAGTTTACCTTCCTTCCTAAGGGGATTTTAGCATCTCTGTGGAAAAGCAGAGACCCATCCTAGTGAGTGTCCATGTTCTGCTGCCTTCTCCATTCAGACAAATGGGATATGATTTGTCTCTGTTAGTTCTGCGTGTGCCTGCTCCTCTGTCTGCAGTGTGAGCTGGCAAGGATGGAGCGGATGGAACAGGGCAGTTCCTGATACGAGGTGACCCAGAAGCTGTCCCATAGGTGCTGAGCACAGCTCTGGCTCACCAGTTACTCCCCAGAGTGAGAACTGGAGAGGGGTTCTCAGCTAAGTTCAGCATCTCTGCTCTGAGCTGCCTCTGCTTGGAAGAGGTTGTGCTTTTTGAGCGTGATTCCTGTAAATTACCCTTGGTGAATCCTCGGGAGAGCTCTAACACGATTTCTGGTTTGCTGTATTGAACCACACGATTGGATTGTGTTTGTCTATTGTGGTGGGTTCTTGCTTTGACCATTTGTTCTGGTTTTGCCCCTCACTTTCCTCCTCCTCAGCGCTGCTGGAAACGCGATAGCCTTCATCCTGCAAAGACATGCCCGTGCTCCACACAGACGTCACCTTGTTGACTTTGCTATAGTTACATTTGGAAATGAGGCTTATTGTAGTAATTGTTTGCTAGAGAATGATTTAGGCAGGGCTGCACCTCTGGCTTCCTGTTTTTCATATCCTGGTAATGGTAAAAATCACCTTTCAGGTGAAATTTTCCATCTCGCACAGAACAATAAAAGTCTGTCCTTTTGTACTGGAAAATTGCAGCTGAATCTTCTTTAGGGGGATTTCGGGTTAGGGCGTTACAGGTAGGGATCCTGAAAGTGATGGAAGCAGTGAAAAATGGGATTTTAAAGGGAGTTGTCATCACAGGGCAATGTGGAAACCAGGAAAGAGCAGATGGCATTGGGGTTAGTGCACGCTTCTCTTAAATCCTTGCAGAGAAATCTCATTTGGAAGTGGCTGTGTTTGGACATGGCTTATTCTCATAGCAACAGCTTTGTCCTGAAGCAGGTTTTTCCTGTTTCTATCCAGTAGTTAATTTCCATGCTAGTGAATTTCTTTAAAAGGGACCAAAGCTCGTCTCTGCTTCAGATTTAACCTGGAAAATGTCAAGTGCATTAAACCTTGCTGAGGGAACAGATGAGGTTTGGGTCCCCTGCGGGAAGGCAGTTATCCCTGAAGAGCTGGGCTTCCTCACAGCATTCCTTGCTTCAGGGGCAGTCCAGTTGTGTTGGTGGAGCTGGTGTCATGCATCCTCCAAAAGCTAGTTCTCAAAACCTCAGTTTCTAAAACACAACCCCCTTTTCTGGCCCCTTTTGTGCCCTTTTCCACTTCTCCACATAGGTATGGAGCGCTGCTTGCTACAGTAGGAAAGTAGGCTTTGAGAACTTGGTCTATTGATGGGGGAGAAGACTGGTGCTGGGACAGCCTGTGAACTCCCCAGCTCATCTCTGATCTTCTGGCCTGAGATGTGGTGTTTGTGGCTCTGAAGGGGGACAATCAGAGCTGCAACAGAGCATAAAGCCTGGCCAGAATGCCCACAGGAGGTCCCTAGTGCAGTTGCGGCGTGGCCCCAGAACATCGGGTATGGGGATGAGCAGCAAGTCTGAAGCACATGGAGCAGCACCCTGCCACAGGATGGAGACCCAGCTCCTGGAGGGATGTGTGTTGCATTGCTCACCTCCAAGATGTGGATCCCTGTAAGAGCCTGTCCACAGTGTGTTCCTCCAGGTCCTGCTGTTGGAAGTCGTGAGTTTCAGGAAAACTGAAGGGAATGACCAATTTCTTCACAAAGAAAAGACACTCTAGTGTGAGCTTTGCAGTTTAATTCAATCTCTTTAAGTTCTGACTCAAAGAGGGGTAAAGCACAGCACCAAAGGCACTAAAAGGACTTTGGCAAATGAGCCCTTCCCTAGGAGGATCTCAAAGCATTGCACTGAGTTGTTATTGGCTCTTTCTTCAGGCTGCAAGGAGAAAACCCATCCCAACTTCACCGATTCCAAACCCAAGATGAAGGGAAGCAAAATAACAGACCAGAGCTGGTCATTGCCCAGGCAGGGAGGCTGGGGCTGGCTTGGGCTGCTTCCCGTTACCTCAACTGGCTCTTGGCCAGACCACGAGGTGCTGCTGAAATCAGAGGCAGCGTTTGCTCTTCCGGTAAAAGTAGTTTTCCCCTTCCCTGGATAGTTCAGCAGTGCTGGGTGAGCTCCATCCTCCTGCATGGTGGGACCACAGTGTTTGCATCAAACCTTCCCCTGGGTGTAGATGTGTTGATTTCAGCATGGGTTTTCATTTGGCTGAATAGATGAGGAGGAGCCGTGGGTCAGTGCTGGGCTGTTGGGGCTGTTAAATCCAGCCCTGCCTGTGCCAGGCTCAGGTCACTGCAGTGGGTGAAACTGTGGCTGAAAAGGAGAGGAAAAGGGAGGAGGGAGAAAGGCAAAGGGAAGAAGGAGTTGTTCTGTGTTGAGGGCATTATCTGTAACAGTGAAAAAAGCAGGAAGAATGTGTTTGGTGGAGCGAGAGAACAGTGTTTGCACATAAACCCATGTTAACTGTGGTGTGTCCATGAGCTGCCAGCCACACACAGCACTTCACCTGCTCCATGGCGGCGCGTCCAGCTCTGCTCCAGGGAGCATTTCCTCTTAACTCTTGCTTCTTGCTTCCCTTGGGAAGCTCCGTGCTGTGGGGTCTGTGCTCTGGCATTCCCGAGTGGGAAGCGTGTCAGTGGCTCCAGCCTGCAGACGTGTTGGGTGGCGATTGCCCAAGCGCCGCGAGGGCACGGCCCTGACGGGAAAGATTACAAAGCACATTCCGTGCTCCTGCAGGAAGGGAAAGAGCTGGTGACTGCGAGAGCAAACCCAGACAACGGCCCCACGGGCCAGAGGCTGCTGCTGGGACCACCAAGGGAATTGTCTGCTCTTCTCAAGCTCTGCCCCTCTCTGCTGGGAAGCAGCCGGTGCTGGGGCATGGGCCCGGCCCATCAGGGAGCACTGAGAAGACCTTTGCTTTACTCCTCAGCTGGCAGAGATCTGGCTTTGTACAGGGGTACAATTGCTTCTGTGGTGCTGTCTGGGGCTGCATGTCCATAACCCTTCCACTTCTATCTCTGAGAACAGCAAACCTCCATCAGGGCATAGGGGGGGTTTCCTCTCCACAGTTCTTTCGCTTTTATGGCCCAAACTGGTGTTGGGGTGTGATGTTTCTGTGGCACTTGATGCTTCTCCTCGTGTAGTGGGGTTGTTGGTGCTGGGACAGCTCAGAGGCTTCAATTCTGCTTTGTTGTCAGACTGAGATATTATTTAGTCCTGCAGACCATTCTTATCTATTCTGTTAGTACGAGTCATCCCATAGCTGCAGCTTCACCAGTGATGATGGAGTCTGAAGCAACCTGAGAGATACTCAGGACTGCCAGGAAATAACTGCTTTTCCCATTTCCTTCCAGGCAATATTTTAATTCCCATCACGATTTTTATATGAATTCCATCAGCAGACCCCAATTCCTGGATACAAACTATGCATCTGTGGACCCCACGGACTTCTTACCAAAAAATGGTGACTTTCCTCAGGTAAGTGCTGAGCTGATGGCTCTGGGGGAGGACGGTGCTTTGTGGTGATGGGTTTGGGTTTCACTATTGCCACATTGAGGGGAAAGGATAGGACAAGGGGTGATGGTTTTAAACAGAAACAAGCAAAGGTCAGGTTGGATATAAGGAAGAAGTTCTTTACTGTGAGGGTGCTGAGGCTCTGGCACAGGGTGCCCAGAGAAGTGATGACTGCTCCATCCCTGGCAGTGTTCAAGGCCAGGCTGTACTGAGTCTTTGGGGACATAGTCTAGTGTGAGGTGTCCCTGCCCATGACAGGGGTTGGAACTGGATGATCTTAAGGTCCTTTCCAACCCAAACCAGTCTGTGATTCTATGATCTTAAATCCAGCACCTGATAGGAGTGGTGTGCAGCTGGGACAGATGCTCTGACAACAGCAATTCAGAAGCTGTCTGTTGGTGCACTCACTCCCACTGTCCATGTTGCCAACAAAGATGTTGAACAGGATTGGTCCCAACACTGATCCCTGAGGAACAGCACTCATTCCTGGTCTCCAACTGGACATTGAGCCATTGACTCTTTGCATGCAGCCATCCAGCCAGTTCTTTATCAACCGAGTGGTCCATCCATCAAGTTGATGTCTCTCCAGTTTAGAGAGTAGCTGAGTGGTCCATCAGCTCCCTTCCCCTGCTGTGTCGCGGGACTTGATCTCAGCCAGCTTGGAAGAGCAGATTTTGGGAGGTTCTTTGTGGAAAGGAGATTCTTTGTGTGAGCTGGGTGACAAAAGAGCAGGAGGGCTCTGAGGAAAACCAGGCATAACTGACCTCCAGTAGTTTCCAGAAGAATAAATCATTCTTGTGCCACTCTCCTGGAGCTCTTCCATCCCTTGCTTCAGCATTGGTTTCCACTTTACTGATTTCTTGCTGTCCCAGATGCCAGAGTGTTAAATATTAACAATCTGCCTGGAAAGCTGAAACGTGCCACTTGGAAGCTGTAGGCACACTTGGGTGGTGACATCTTTCTAGGTGACAGTGTAGGAAAGTACCTGTCTTTTTACCCTTGCCTAGCACAGTGAGAGGAGTGTCAGGGCCTGTAGACTTTGTGCTGTTACAACCATAGCAAACAGAGGAATGACACCAAAGAGAGAACGTGAGGAGTTTGCTGCATGGTTTGGGAAGAGAGTCTTGATTAAACCTGTGGTCACTGGGCAGGGGAGTACATCAGGTGCTGATGTGAGAACTTGTGCTGCCTTCGTACACCAGCACGGACTGTTCCCTTTGCTCAGATCCCAAAATCCCATCTGGGATAGTTGGCCAGTGCAGGGATCTTGCAGCCCTGCGTGGATCAGCACAGCCTGCCCATGCTGGGTTCTGCCTGCTGTCTGTGGGGGTTAGAGGAAGGGGCTGGAGGTGTCACCTCTGATCTAGAGTGATGCTTCGTGATCCTGTGTGCGATCTGAGAGCAAGCCCTGAGCTCTGCATCCTCAGAGCCTCCATGCAGCAGGGCTCCAGCCTGGCCTCCAGGCAGTTTGTGTCCTTCAAGAGCTTTTTAAGCATTACTGAAGAAGGATTTTAAAGGTCTGAAGAGCAAATGACTGAGAATTCTGAGCTGTTTGTGTAGTGAATGCTTTGCTGCTGGTGGTCCGAGGATTGTTGGTGCGCGCTGGGGCTTGGAGGATGGGAAAGGTGCCGCGTTTCCTCCAGCACTGGCATTGCTCCCCCATCTTCAATCTGTTTCATCTCCGAGGTTCTCAGCTGGACCCTCAGCTCAGTGTAAAGCCTTTGCTGGCCTGAGGATGCCATGAATGGGAATTACTTTCCAGTTGAATCATTCCCTGCGGCCGTTCAGGTCTGGTGAAGGGCGATTGTATCACAGCAGCATCGCAGCATGTTGGACAAGGTGCTTCGGTTGCATGCTTAGAGCAGCATAATGTGAACTTAAGAACTTGTTTCCTCCACAGTATTTTTGGTTCTGGATTGCTCTGGGGTGATTCAGCCTTGCTGGGCTATTGGCATTCTTGATATAAACAAGTGGCTTAAACTGAGGTTTAGAAAACAGCTATATGAGGCCATGTGGGGTCTGAGAGTGTTTCCTGGGAGCTGCTGTCTTCAGGCAAAGTCTCACCCCCATCTCTTGCCATCTCCTTATGGAAGAAGTCTCCTGTCTGCACACGTGTCTGTAGCAATCAGTCCTGAGGAGAAGTACATTTAGGTTTCCATTGCCTTCTGCTGCTCATTCCTCCAGTCTCGGTCCTGGTGAGCTGGAACCAGTGCAGCGAACCTGCTGCAAAGGGCTTTTTGTCCTATCAGCGGTGGTGCTGTCCTGTGTCACTGATGGTGAGAGCTTCATTGCCACAGCCAGACACTAAACACTTTGGCCTCTGTTGTGTGTCTGTCCCCAGGGCCTTATCGTGACAGCAGAGCAGCCTGTTCTGGAAAAGCATCCCTGTCACTTCAGTCCTTGCTGCTCTTGGCCACCACGGGTTTTTCTTTCAACTTCACTGTCCTGCCCTGTTGATAATCACTTAAAGCACAGGAGTGCCTGTTTCCTTTGAGCCTTTCCTTACCTAAACCCAGCCTGCCTGCTTCTCATCATCTGTGTTTGCCTTTGCCTAACTTAGCTTGCTCCCTGTGCTCCAGAACTGGGCTTTTCTGGATGCCTGAAGCCTCCTCTGCTGACTCCACTTGCCCAGGTCACACTGGAACATAAACCTGTCCTTTCTGAGGTGGGCTCCTGCTGAGTGTGGAAGGTGCAGACTCACCTGTGAGGGCTTGGCACAAACTCCCCCGTTTCCTGCCCAAGGAAGCAGCTCAATGTATGAACACGTGGGCAGGAAACTGGGGTACCCCTCTTAAAACCCGAGTGCTGCTTGGGCTGCAGGAAGGTCAATCCCGACTGATTTTGCTTGTGGGAGAGGGAGGAATTGGCTGCTTGTGGGTAAAGTCATTTGCAGTAATGCTATAAAGATGCAATTACAGCCTTGTTTGATCTGCTTGTGGGGGGCTCTTGACCACTCCTGTTAATCATAAACCAGCCCTCTTCTCCCTCCCAGCCCCCTGCAATCTCCTGTTCATGTTTCTTGTTAAAAGGGGGAAGGAAATTAACCTACTCTTTAAAAAAGTATTAATTTCTCAAAGTGCTTCAGTGCACAGAGCTGGGGTGATTTAAGACAAATCAATGCAGCAGTTATTAAATTCTATGAAAGACTTGGTTCTGTCTGAAATGAAGGGTTTCCTGGAATAAGAAACAGCCTGGAAGTTCCTATTGCTGTCCTGGAGTTACATCCACAGGGAATAGAGGACTTCAAATCAGTTTGGAGGCAGTTAACTGGCTCTGGTGCCTTTGAAGCATTTTCTGTTCAAGTTGCTTTATGTGCTCTTTGGTTTTGCACTCCAGGGCTGGGATTTGGGCTGATTTAATTACACTTGACTTGGGTGAGATGCCCAATGCTCATGTGAGGCCTTGGGTTGTTAAAAGGAAGCCACTGTGCTCACATTGTGCTCACATTGTGTTGGTGTTGACACCTATGGGCTTGTGTGTGCCCTTGGGGTGCCCATGGCCCCAGGGATGGGGTACAAGGGCTTGGAGGGCTCCATTCCCTCCCCATTCCAGACTTCAAACAGTGATGCCCACCTCCAGGCAGGAGGGAAGGGAAGGGCAGGGACGGGGAATGGCTTCTGGAGCTCTTGGCAAGCATCATTCCCTGCCTCCCCCCTTCATCAAGCTGACAAAAGCGGGAAAAGTGCTGCTCTGAAACCCAGTGCTCTGAAAAATGCTGGTAATAGGATTGAAGAGCAGGCCACTGGGAGATGCTTTAAAATAGCTGCTTTAATTGAAAGCAGAATCCGCCTGAGTCAGTCTGGTTGGGTGAGTTTCCCCATCACCAGTTCTGCTGGTGGTCACTGCATGTCCTGCTCCGTAATGTGCCTAAACCACCAGTGGTCCTCCCACAGCAGCAGCAACACGGGAACTGCTGCATCCCATGGGAATGCTGCCTCCGGGTGTGCTTCTTTCCCTGCCTCCTGGATTTATTACTCCATGAGCTGCAGCATCATCCCTGCCACGTGCTGCATTCAGGGTCACTGCAAGGGTTTACTCAGCCTCAGCTTGTGAGAGCCCCTCGGTGAGCAGAGCCAAGCCTTGCACCCCGCTGGGTGTCATGGAGCAGGAGGAGGAGGGCACGGCCTGTCCAAGACATGCTCTCCCATCACTCATCCCTCTGGGAAGCCCCAGTCCTGTCAGGACAAGCTGCAGTGTTCAGATCATCGGTGCTTGTCCACCCTTTAGCTGCTTTTGGAGTGACTTTTCCAAGGCATGCCACTGGGATCTGGTTCTGCCTGGAAGCTCAGCACATGCTGTCAGTGTGGTCGGGAAGTGTCCTGTAAGGAGGTGGCAGAGGATGCTGTGGAGCTTCCCCAACAGTTAACTAACTCCTTGGACCTCCCTGGGCTTGACAGTAAGTCAAATTAAAGCGAATGCTGGAATAATTCTGCATCCCTGTCTATCAGCATGTGTGTTCATGGAGTGATTGTGGGGAGCAGGAATGCTGGGACAGGGTGTTAGAATTCCAGATGATGATTTCTCAGTGGGTTATCTTCTGTGGTCTTGCAAAATCAGCATAGCAGCCCCAGTTATCTGTAAGGACATCGTAAGCCTTGCTTCCTCTTGGCAGCCCTGTCGTGCTGCCTACCTTTTGCCCCCTTTGTTCACTAGCAGAAGAGGAAATAACCCACCTGCTTCTTTAAGGGCTGCATAAATAGCCCGTGGTTCGTCCCAGGGAAGAGCTGGTGGTTTGATCCAGGGCACACAGCGAAGCCAGCGAGTCACTGACCAAGGTGTTTCAGGAATGTATTTGGTCTCCGAGGTTCACGTATATCATTAAAGCACTGATCCCAAGCTCCAGGGCACTACCAGCTAATGCAATGCAATCAAATTCAGATCAAGGCAGCACTAAAACCCCAGTCAGTGCCTTTCCCCATCCCAAACCAGCTGCCCACAGACACCGAGTGCTTCGTTTCCACTGTGCTTTCTGCAGCAGCACTCATGGAACAGCTGCTCACAGTGTTCCCGGGAGGAAGCATCTCTCTCCTGCAGGCCTGGTAGGGGCTCTGCCATTGCTCCAATGCTTTGATTTATGAGAAGTGCCTTGGAACGTGGGATTTTCCAGCAGTTCTCGGCACGAGGCCCCGGGAGCACTTGCATCAGCAATGGCAGCTCAGCGCCGAGCTGCCTTTCCCTTGAAGCCGGGCCATGGTTGTGTGGAAGGACTCGGAGCAGGAGCGGATTGATCCGCAGCCAGAGCTCCTCTCCGTGTCCCCCAGCATCTGCTGGGCTGGGGCTCTGCTGGTTTCCTGGCCAGGCTGGGTCCCTCTCCCTGCCCTGCTCCGGTAGCACAGGGAGCGTTGCCAAAGCTGTGCTTCCAGCCATGGAGCAGTGCAGGGTCCAGCTCCGGTCCCAGCTGGAGCAGCCGAGTCCCTGGGAGCTGGTGGGGATGAAACCTCATCCAGAGCCCAGCAGTGATGCTGGGGGGTCACAAACAGGAACCTCAGGCTCCCAAAGCAAGCAGGAGCTCTCGTGTGGCTCTGCAGCACAGTGGGTGCTCTGGCAAAGTCACTTCTCCATCAGCCCAGGCTGTGATGGAGCAGATTTTCCTTAAGCTTATGATGACCAGATCCCTCTCAGATGTCCCTTTTTTTGTGCCTTTTTCCTCTCCCCAAGCAGAAATGTTGCTTATTTCTGTTACCAAACCTGTTAAAAGGGAAAGCCTTGGGAAAAAGGGACATTCCTGGATGCTGAGGGATAACAGTGGTCTAGAGAAAAGGGAAGAAAATAGCTCCTCCTTTTCCTAATTACAGTATTTGGGGTGGGGGAGATAC
>JANHGB010046982.1:9472-25009 GCA_026283785.1 Coracopsis vasa
ACTTCAGAGAAGGGGCCTTACCCTCAGCATGGGAGGCTTAGTAGTTCTTTCTTAAGTCATATGGCAAAGCGGTCATCCTAATGACCATACCTGAGCCTGAAGCTCCTCGTGCATTAAGGAAAGCATATATGAACTGAAGAATTAAAGGATTAAAATTATGTCAGAGCCTTCTGGGAAACAGAGGAAGAGAAGAAGGGAAGGAAGAAAACTCAATAACACTAACAAAAGCATGTTCAAACAATACTATTCCCAGGCAAATCATCTTTCCAAGAGAATGAATAATCAGATGTGAAAATCCTGAGCCAGATATGAATATGGCTTTTAGCCATGTCCTTTGGGTTTTTAAAAATAAAGACCAAAATCCTGAAATGAGATCTCAGTGTTACTCATATAACATGCTAAAAGCAGAACAGAGCATCTAAATACTTGAGCACTCAGAAGCTGCTGAAGTACAAGAGCAACCAAATTCAAGTTTATCATTGATGAGGTGGCAAATAGAAGACTAATGTCCTGATCTGCACTCTGATTCTCTTAATTTAGGTCATAAAATTTCTGTCTGTGCAAAGCCAAAAGTTGGTGAGGAAGCATTTCTGGCTTTCTTGTACTCTAACACCTGAACTTCCTGTCAACTACCAACATCCTGTTTCTGTTACTGTCAGAGCTATGCGGGTACTTTACAGTCAGATCTGATCAGTATGGGCTGGGCAGTGTTGTTTGATGGGTCATACAGTGAGTAAGCCTTTCTACTGAAATCAAGGCTCTTGACTAGTCCCTAGGAGGGAGTATACCTGTTGTGTCAGGCTGACACATGCACAGTCTAGTTCAGCTCTTGCTGCCTCTACAATCAATAGCAAAACTCCAACTTCAGTAGAGACTCATGACAGTATTTAGTTCTTGAAAAGTTCTCATTTTTATACTTTTGCTATTGGAAGATGGTTGTGTTAGGTATGGTCTCTCTCTTCCACAGCATTCTACAATCAAACATGAGAATCCTCAGGCAGTTCTGTTTGCCAAGAAACATTTTGGCTTGGTTTGGGTTGGGTTTTTTTTTTTTTTTTTTTCCCAGTAGCCTAGTAGCCAGAGCACTTGCTTCCAAGAAGATTCAGTCTGAGAGAGAACTGGGTTTAATTCCTTGTTGCCTCTCTCGGAGGCAAAGGTACTGCACTGCATAGGCTTTTGTGGAGGAGGGGAAGGCACTTTGAACTATGGAGGCTGTACCAAGAGTAGTGCATCTGTCTGAGCTAAGCAGAGAGAGCAGGGGAGGTCTGCTTCAATTGCTCCCTGTGCCTGAGAAATCCTGTGATTTAGTCATACTCCAGAACTATTTCTGGATTTTAGTTATTCACTGTTAAATCCTTATTCGTTCTCCTATGCACACTTAAGTCTCCAGATGCTTAATTCCTTTCCCTGGACTTGCTCCTGGGTTACCAGCTCAGTTTCCGAAAGTGGCTGAAGCAGAAGTCACGGACTGGAGTATTTCCAGAGCAGGACTAGTATTTGCAAGTCTGAGCTTCAGCTTGATCATATGAGGATATTTCTTTCATTTAGGCTTACAGTAAAATTAACAAAACTGGACCAAATTTGTAATACTGAGTAGCTTGTTCCCCTTAAACCTCTTAATACTGGAGCATACAGAACAGAAAACCTGAACTGATTTGTAAAGCAAAAACTGCGTTCAGTGAAAAGCTGGTTATTTCCCTCCTCCACTATCAGTAACATTTGTAAGTATTATTTGGTGCTGCTCTTTTCATCTTCTGAGCCTTAAATTTCCTAAGGGATCTTATCTGACCAGCAAATTTAGAGGACTGTGACATATATTCTTTTAACTGCAGTGGTTCTGATGTAATTGTTTAACAGTAAAATGCCGTGTTTGTTGCACACCCTGCATGGAACAGGCCACTGGCTGTTCTGTTCAGATATGTAAGCATGATGTCTCTTTAAAATGACATAAATAGCAAGCAGCATTACCACATGCAATTTAGCTGCTTATTAGTTACCAAGAGCAGATAATATTTATGCCAGCTTTTTCATGGCAAGTCAATTATTTTGTTAGCACAGGCAACAGTCTATTTGTATTGTGCAACTCTTCCTAGGAACTGAACTGTGCTGGAGGACAGGAAATCATGGGAAGCAGGATGGACTTGAAATAAAACGAAGGGATTTGGTTTTTTTGTGTTTGGATGCCAGTGCCTGTTGAGCTAGAGTGAGATACTGTACAATCTGTGCTTCTCATTATACAGCTAAGCAAAAGGAAGACCTGAAAGAGATTAAAGTAAAAGTGAGTAGACTGTAGTTATAATGATTTTCAGTTTAGTTTCTTTTCTTGATCTGTTTTGACATGGTGACACGTGGTCTCCACAGGTCAAACCTCTAGATTCTTGAACAGTTTTGAAAGGTGCTATTTCACAGAACTTCCTGAGCTACACCTGGCCAATGCTGTCCTAATTTAAATGTATAAATGACCACCTAACCCAGTGGACAGTATTTAAAATTCAGCCACTTCTGTATGGTTTATAGCTAGTGATGCCACACTACTTTCGTAATCTGCCTGCTACATAAAGACTTTATGACTCAGACTGGGAAGTTTCATGAATCCTTTGCTCAGTTATGTAAAAAGGACACAGTCTTATGAAGGTGTTTAATAGGTGTTTCTTCACCTTCCTTTTTTTCCTCTACAATCAGCACATTATCTTAATTGTGCATTTAATGTGGATTAAGTTTGAATAAAAGAGAATGCATTCATTTCAGCTCAAGCACTAGAGGCTGTTAAAATTGACCTGCAATGAAGTTCAAGTTTTAAAAACTGGGGCAACAGTAGCATAATCTGTATGGCTATTTAAGTGGCTTCCTCAAGTCCTCAAGGGCTCAGGCCCTTACTGCTCTCTGTGGGAACTGAGCAGTTTTGGGGCTATGCTGGATTATGTACCATGTCTGAATCTTGGGGTAAAAAACTCTGAGCTAGCTGTATAATTGTTCTACACTTGGGACACCTTTTTTTTATAACAGAGATTCCATCTGGCAAGAGAAGCTGTGAGAACCACCTGTCTGCCCTTGCAGCTTCTATTCTCCCTGTGCAGTTCTTTCAAAACCCAGCTCATATTTTCTCTGGCTCTCTCGAATGCATTACCTCCTTCCAAAAGTTCACAGACTTCCAGGATGCTTTCCTCTGACATGCTACAGTCTTCCCAGATTTCACACAGAACTTTCCTGTAGAGAGAAAACATATTCTCTCAAGGTTAGTTTTGAGTTCAGTTCTGCTGACCACTAGAAATTGAATTAGGCTATGTAAGAAACCCTGAAGACCACTGGCCATTAGTTAAACCTGGCATTTGCTTCAAGCTGGCCCTGCAGTGATTTTTTTTGTTCCCCCAAAGGCCAGCATTCAAGATAGTGAAATTACACATGCACTCATAAATTCACTCAAAGCTTATTTATACCAGCTTTGAGTATGCCTATGGATTGTGTTTAGCATTTATATGCAATTGCCTTTGGGCTTCAGCTGGGCTTCTATACAAAATTAGCAGGTAATGGTTTGTGTACAGTGTAACTACAGCAGGCTGTATGCAACAGTCAGCTTTTCCTTTCGCTTGGGTCAGAAGTTCAGGTCTGGCAGACAAACTGTGGTATTTTAAAATTCAAGGTGTCGGAAGAGATTATTCTTCCCCAGTAGCAATGGCACTGCTAAAACCTATCTATCTGGGCTTCCAGTCCTAAAACATACTTTGGACTGATGTGAAATATGCTGCATTTTAAGATCACTATTGTCTCGAAACTCTATTGAAATTACAGAAGGAATGAGATATGTAGGAGAGCAAGGGGAAAATAATATATGGATGGCCAAGAAAGGCAGCCCTGGAATGTGTAGTCCTCACATTACATCTAGTATACAGATATAGCCTTAATTGTGAGTCTCTTAATGCAGATTTGCAAGTCCTAAGATATTTCAGTAATCTGTGATTGAAATTGTCATCGTATTCAGCTTGGCAATGAGCTTGTGTAGGGTTAGGCATACAGTGCCTAAACTGCACTTGTGAGGAAGAAAGATTACCAAGGTTTTATTAGTTCCAAAGTATAATAAAAAGATACACAGAACAGGTTGTGCAGCTCACATGGACAACTTCTTCAGGCGTATTTGAAAAGTACATATAAAGTAATAGACATGTGAGAAAATACTCATAAGAGCAAATACTTCCTGATACCTAGGCCTTTGTACTTCTATTCACCAGAGTTAGACTTTTCCTAAATACATGTGTGTAATACAGTAAATCTTCCAGTACTAGAGCATGATGCTCGTTGAACAAGTAAGGGAATGAAGGCATGGGCAGGTTAATGAGTCAGAGTTTGAATCAAGAGACTTTTATCCTATTGTCAGAAAGATGTGGCATTTGTTGTGGTTTCAGCAGGACAGCTGTAAAAAGACTAGAAAGAATGAACTAAAAAAAGGATAAACCTCTCTTTACTGAATACTCTGTTAATGAAAACCTTGCAGTGTTGCCTAATGGTCCAGAAAAGATGATACAAGTTCTGTTATGTGCTGTGAAAAACCAGTCTAAATTATCCATACAGGTAAAAGCTGGGTGGGAGATTACAAAGTAAAATAGTAGGATTTATAGAATAATTTGTTGGCAGAGGCCAGAATGAAACTAAGGGTTCCTGATGCCTTGGAAAGGGCCCTGTCCATGAACCTGAGCTGTAATAGTTTCACTCAAACTGTTTACAAATAGGTATTTTGTACAAACTACATAATGCAAGATTAGAGAATCACAGGGCAGGAGATAATTTCCTTGTTTGGAGTTAAGAGCTGTAAGTCTCATTTCAGCAGCACTTCACCCAAAGGCTGAAATTTTGTCATTTTTATATTCTTTTCCTATCCCAACTACTTCTGTGGCTAACTGGAGCATCCTTTGTAGGATGAAGTTACAGCTGAAGTTACAGCTTCAGTAGGCCCTGCTGTTTCACACTCCTCCTCATTCTCTGCTCCTGAAACAAAAGCTATTCTCTTTTATTTGCAAGTACACTCAAGAGAAAATCCCTCTGACCAGTATATACATGGCTTCTATTCAATGCCAGATGGGTATGTGGGCCACTTATTCAGCTTTGAATATTAGATTTCAAGTGTTGCCAGTGTGTTCTGTACTAAGCTTAAAGTCTTCAAAACTGTGTGTCCCTGGCAGAAAGTTGAAGACATTTAAACTCTCACAAGTGCTAGAGACCTTTACAACAGCAGCACACAAATCAGGTGAGATATTCTTATTTAATTCCCAAGTACAAATCTGCAGCCTGTTGAAAAAGCCTTAGCAACATCCCTTAATTACCAGTCTGACCTGGACTCCCATCGTGACAGTCAGTTTGGCCCTAAAGACAAACAGGCTGGCTGGGAAGTTCATCCCACCACCCATGAGATGCTTCCTATGTCTGGCTTCTCAGGCTTTAGAGAAAGGTGGAGAAACCCAGAAATCACTGTCCCTGTGTGCAAACACTCATGTCATCGCTGAGACACCTTCTAGACTCCTGCTGCTTCAGCTATGCACTCCAGAAAAGAGTTAAATGCTCTTTAAAGTGAGCTGATGAATTCCATCAGCAGATGTACATAGACTGGTTTTTGGAAATGTGTGCAAACCCAGTACTGAATGCTATAAACCAGTTTGTGCATAGGGCTTGAGATGGTTTAGACAGCTCTGTCCTTTGAGCCAGTAATGAATGCCCTGTAAGGTCTAAGATTTCTCTCATTGCAGCCTTCTTTTTCTTTTCTTTACTGAATGGAAACTTAAAGGAATCATTTGGCATAACTGTCAAATTATGAGAACAATATTTGTTGTAAATGCCAACCTGGCACCTTTGTAATCAATGTCCATAGAGAGGAAAACTATAGCAAACTGAAAGTGAACAGCAGTGATCATATGCTCTATTATCACAGCACAGCCAGTCTCTAGCTTTTTCTGTGCAGCAACAGTAATAAGAAAATTGAAGTACTGAACTGTAGTTTCAGTTTGTTTTAAAGAGAAAGCAACTGCTATATAATACTTGTAAAGCTTTCATGGCTCACTTCATTTTACCTTGTATAGCTGGCCTTGTTGGGAACCAGGAAGAAACATGGGAAATGGTTCACACAATGTCTTTTAGGCACCTCATTTACAGAGCTAATTGCCCCCTGGCAGTTAGGCATATGTCTCTGAAAGCTTATGATTTGCACCTAACTCAGCTGTTTAAAGTAGCTGGTGTGAACTGGTACGAGCAAATAGGAGTGTAAGGGGGACAGAAAACCTAAAATAATCTCTGAAGCATTTGTCAAAACTATTTCTGAACAGATTGTGTATGTAGAATACATGCCAGAAGAGTCAAGCGAGAAGGTTTACCGATTTTTAATCTCGGGAGAACTAAGAAAGTTGTTAGTAGCCTTACTCCTTGTGAAGCATTGAACATACTCATCTGCCATTACACTGGTAACTTTTCACTCTATCCTGACCTAACCTGGGAGCATTGTAACCAAATTAAGGGATGGCTTTATAGCTACATGAAAAGTACAGACTTTGAGATTTGATCCCACTTGTGCCTCTGTTCTCAAGCTTTCTCCCTATCCCCTGACACCACCACTGAATGTCCCAGCATTCATCACAGCAAAGCCACCCTTTACCACTATCTCCTCTGAAAATTTGCTGATTATTTTTCCATTTTTTTCTTGGTTGCTACTAAGTGCATTCTTCTCCTTTCTCATCATTAACATGCTCACCTGCGTACCTATTATGTGTCTTGACTATTGAAACCACTGATCTCTTTCCTGCTTCTCAGAGTAGAGTATCAGGAGTCCAGTAAGTGGTCGAATAAGAAAGGGCCAAATAGTTGTTTCTTTTTTAACAGATTTCCACTTGTACTATGAAAAGCAACTAAAACAGAGCACAGAAATTCCAAGAGGTTTGACAGCTTCTAGGTAAAGGCCTAAACTACTTATCCTGCTTCCCTATCCAGCTGGGTGCATCTCTCCAGGTCTTTTGTTTGTGTGGCCTGCACATCTTATTTAGTACAGTAGTTATAGTTTCTTCACTATCTGCATTTCAGCAGCCTGAGAGAGGGAGGAGCTTGATTTATAGCAACTTCAGATTCCTCTCCTTTCCCAATGTGTTCAACTGAGACTGATGATCAAGACTTTAATCTTTCTGCCCTTGTTACCAAGCTCAGTAAGTCCAGGTGGCAAATAGCTCACATTACATAAAAGAAGGTAGCCTTATGCCCAGTCCTATTCGGTTAGGTAAAGAGAAAAAATGTCCTGCCATCTACTTTAGGGCTTTATTCTCTCTCCACCTGCATTCATGCCACGGTGCTGTTGGAATCTCAAATGGAAAGAGAACTGTGACTGGCTGGACATGCTGATGGTTGGAAAATATAAGTTGCATTGTAATGCAGCTAGTGTGTTAACTGGTAGAACACATGGAAGAACACAGTAAATTCTTTAGTGCTTGATGTCCTTCAGTTGCAATTGGATGTCTGCCTAAAACCTCTACTAAGTTTAATTGCACATAACTGGCTTTGATAATGTTCTCTGACGCAGCAAGCATAACTATGCACTTTGCAGGAATAACTCTGCACTGCAGAAAATTCCTGGTAAAACTTCTGAAGCCTTTATTTATGTACAGAAAGTCAAACTAGATGAAGGTATCAGTAAAATATAAGCAAAGGGGCTTTGTGGAACTAATGTCCACTGATGATCACTAGATCTGGTCCACAAGTTGCATTAAGCTAACAACACCGTGTGTACATCCTGAGCATGTGCAGTACTGCGAGTGCAGAGCTGATCAGGTCAGAGTGTCCTCTCAGGATTCCCAGCACCATTCTGAATCTGCTCATGGAATATCTCACTGTAAACCTGAAGTACAGGCTGTAGAGTTCAGAATCATGTGTAAACAAGGTACTATTAAGATTAAACCAACTAACCCTTTCCTGTAACAAAAACAGAACTAAAAAGGAATTAATTATGCTGGAAGGAAGAGGCATTTAATGAGTATTTCTATGGAAGAAGCAATAAGTGTTTGGCAATAGATAAGTGTGTAAAAAGCCTCTGATTAAAACCATACTAATCGTGTAAAGAAAGTTCCTTTTTTTTTTGCTACTCAGTCAGCTCTTTACTTCCATAGCAATGTCTAGAGGAATTATGCATACCTAAAAACACAGCACAGAGGCCAATGGATCTTATGTAGTAAAAAATGAGTAAATCTTCACAGTTGCTTTATTTCAGTTAGCAGTAGGGAACAAAAAAGCCCCAAACTCTGTTAGTGAAGATGAACCTTTGTGCTCACAAGCAGAAGCACGTCCTAATGTAATGATTCACAGAAGGAGACAGAACTCTGAAAGAGTGATGACTATATTTATCGTTCTTCTACATGGCTGAGAACTACAAAAAGTATACTTATAACTGAGATTAAAATCACAACAGAAAGGTAATCCTACTTTGTCTTGCTAATAGTATCAAGAGGAGTAGAATGAAGGGTGCTGAGGAAATGTGGCTTGTGGCAAGGCTGGTTATTTTCTTTATTCTGTTTGACTGCTATTGCGTCCTCACGATACCTGCTCCCCTCATAGCTGAAGATTATAGGGTAATTGCTTTGCTATGCAATAGCATCATCTCTGGCATTCTTGTCTTTGATAACCACAGCCAAAGCATGTCACTGTGGTCCAGACAGAAGGGAAATGTTTTTGGCATGTGGCTGGCTCACCCATCTGTCAGTCAGGAGTTTATAGTCTGACTCTTTGGCCTTTGCTGTTTTGCCATGCTTGAGCAGTGGTTACATGCTGGGGTATGTGGGAGAATTTGGGCTTTTCCTCATGCTCCCTGCTGGCCTGTGGTTCTGTTATTTCATGGTGACACAAAGAGCAAACTGGACCCACATACAGCAAACTTGCTATGTTGGGAAACAGCTGTGGAGGAAAAAGACAGATACAGTGACAGGATCTGAGTACTGTGCAGCAGTATGACAACAGGCAAGTGAGTGGTGATGAAAAGTCCTGAACAGCACTTCTTGGCAACTGGGAGAAACATCCTGGGAACCTATTGCACATGCAGTTGTCAGCTTACATTTTGTGCAGAAAACAGTGCAGAGTCTGAATTAAATTGCTGTTACACAGCCTTTGTCTCAAAGCTGGAATTAATGAATAAATGCATTGCTCACATGCTGTTAGCACCATGAATGGAGGGGTGGAGGGAGACCCAGGAACTGAATGACAGCCCAGCACAATGGAAAAGCTGACACTGGATCTGAAGGAGAAGGTTCAGGAGGTGGATACACTGTTCAATAGAGGTTTAAGTACAAGCTGGGTGAAAAGTATTGATGGCTAGATACAGTGTGTTGCCCTAGGGGACACTTTTTTCTTGACTGTTGAAAATAGCATCAGTGCTGACTGCAGCTGAAGCATCATTTCTTGTAAATGACTTCAATCATAACAGAATTAGTGTAACCACAGCTTCACAGTGGGTAAGGCTATGTGTGTCATTCAGGAGGCTCCTTCTGAGCATTCAGTAACTCTTCATGCTTAAATTAACCAGGTTCTCTAAACATCTACAGTTCTATTAATCAGCTCTATTTGTTAGCAAGTGTTTTTCAGCTGCAGCAGGGTATGTAAATTAACCTACTCCGAAAGTGACTGTGTGTTTCAGTCTTTTTTAAGAAGAGAGGAAGCCTCAGTCTTGCTGCCTGTGGTCATAGGAGTGTTGTGCTGGAGCAGGGCTGGCTAGTGTCCCAGCAGGGCCCTGCTGCACAGTTCCCACTCTGCTGTTCTCTGTGGGACACAGACCCCCAGGGTCCTCCTGGTGACACAGCCATGCTGCAAATGGTATCATTTTAAAGCTGTCCATTCCCACTAACTAAATACTGCAGTCTCTTCAGAAAAGAGACTTAGCTCTGCTTAGCTCTGCTCCTGAGCATGGCTCAAATTCTTCTGTAATCCTTTATCAGATTGACTATTTACTTCACTTTCCAGCCACAGGCAGGAGTGAAAAGGTCAGAGGAAAGAGCTGGGAAGTGGGGGAGGGACTGGAAACAGCACTCTTCACATAGCGTTTAGCAGAGAGGATTAAAATCACTGCACTGTTACATGTTTCCATTGATTTAGGTGCAGAATCCCGTAAATTCCCTATTTGACCTTGCTGGTACTTTATCAAACAGAGGATGAGAGATTTGACAGCTAGAATTACTGCAGAAATCTTCAGGAGACTTCTAATATGGCCCTTAGATGTGACAGAGTCCTTAAGTCAGTGCATACAGGTAAGCAAACATTTCAGAGAACCCTTCATTAGCTCTTACAGAGGGCAAGTCAGAGTGACATTGTGAACACACATACTGTGGGTAGGATTTCTTAACTGCTTTGAACCAAGCTACATACACCTGCTAGAGGGAGAATCTGCCTGGCCACTGCATTATTGTATGCTGGGGGTGAGAGAAAAGATGAGAAGGAAAGGAAGGAAGGATAAGAACAAAAAGGCAGATGAAAAGATACATAGCTTAAAATACAAGCCTGCTTTGTCTCCTGTTTCCTTAAGAGACCTTTTATACAATTCTGATGTTCTCGTCCTTATTTACAGTTTTGATTATATATTTTTCTGAGCTAGCCCACACTTACATTTCATATGAAAGACAAAATGAAGGCATTTAGGAGGGAGTATATGGATTATTTCTGCTAAACTTACTCTAAAGCAATAAAAGGGAGAAAAAATAGGTTTGTTTCTGCCAGGAAGAAAATGAAATGGGCTCAATCCTTATGCCTTTCTTTCCCTGCCTTTCAGGTGGAAGCTCCTTACTGCATATCTAGGTCTAGTTTTGTTTGGTTTTGCCAGGGGTAGTGGAGAACCTTCTAAGCTACATCGTGCTTGTTCTACTACTAATGTGGTAAAGTGGACACTCATTTATACAGCCAGGCAAGAGTCATTAGTTTGGGGCCTAAAGGGCTAGAAGGTACTACAGTGTGGGGCTGGGAAAAGAGGACAGGGAAAGGGATAACAATCTCTGCTGACAGCAAAACAGTTTGGCAGCCTTCAATCTACAAAGACTCTTTTTTCCCCCAGTTTAACTTCTTAAAGCTATTCACATTCAGGTAGTTTTGCTCTTTTGCTCCTCTTTCTTATCTGCTGCTTAACACAGCATTCACTGCTTCCCCAGTTTATATCCTTGCAGCTGCTGTGGGAAAATGCATCATTCAGCAACTAATTCCAGCTGTCGAATGAAGAAGAAATGCTGTCCGCTAATCTCAGCCAGGGATGGCTGACAAGGGAAGGGAGACTGCTAGGCAGAACAAATCCAAAGAACATTTTTAGGGAAGCATCACAGTAAAAGATCACATGATACTGTTTGTATGTTCTTTCCTTTTCCCTTTCTCACAGTGTCCAATGCACTGTGAGTGATCCTTAGTCATGTTTGAGGAGGTAGCCTATTTATTCAAAAGAAACATCAACTACGTAAGAGCTGATTCTGTAGAGTAAATGACTTAACAAATTATTCAGGGAGGAACACTATATAACACGTACTCAGTGTTCTGTAAAAGTGGATTTAGCTTTAAAAGGAATGTGAATTACAGCCAAGGGGGAGACCTTTTATCTTCCAAACTCTAAAGATGACTTCATTTACTGCTTACAGTTACTGTAAGCACTGTAGATCTGTGCTGATAGACTACATTTCTGTGAAAGACTCTGTGCCTTCTTTTAAGTGATTTGGTTCAGCTGGTTTTCTAAGTCAGCTATTCATGGATTTCAGGAAATGCTTGGGGGAGGGGAGAACCACTTTATCATAATACAGGTGACATTTTGCCACATTGAGCATCTCATTCATTTACAGTTACAGCTCTATGGGGCACAGATTTTGCCTTTTGTGAGCAGGTAGAAACCCAGTGGTGCCTTCACTAATCTTCTACAAATAGTAGTACAAAACAGTCTGATACATTTTAGCTTCCTTTGAATGCAGTTTAGCACTAGAAATTATAGTTACAAATCTATCGGCTTATGCTTTCTTGATATTGTCACAGATTCTTTCAAAGTATCAAGTCTGTGCTCTGTAGATCACCAGGAATTTGGGACATCTTTCTGAAGTCTAAAGTTGTTTACACCTTTGCCATTTTGTGTATACCAATTTGAAGAGAGAACTAAGCTATCCGTCCCCCAGCGCATCATAGTGACACACTATTCACAGACTTTTCAAGTGTGAGAATGGCATTTCTGGACAGTTGTATTTTTCCCTGCTGACATTCATGTGGTTTGTTATGTCAGACATCAGCCTCTGCTTGCTTACAGCCTTGTAGCTTTTAATAGAAATAAGGCAAGCAGAGTTGGTGCAATTAGCTCAGCCAAGGGTTCAATTCTCTTTCAAATATTATGCACCGCTTTACTCTTAAAACACTGTTCCTGCTCTCATGGATTTAGAAGAAGAGAGCTAGATTCCTGGGCAGATTCATCCTGAGGACATTTTCTACTCACTTGCATCTTTCTGTTTTAAGCTTTTTAGGCAGGAATCGTCTGTCTGTTTGAACTACCACTAAAACAGGCTAGTTCAGTAGGGGAAAAAGCAGGACCACGTGGAAATCTGTCTGCACTTACACACTCAATCAGCAGTTCATCAACAGAATAGGTACCCAGAACCTTTAAAACTAAAACCAGAGGTGCTACTTTTTTTAAAAACTTTCACAATAAAATTTATTATGTTAATATCATTAAAAATATTATAAAATAATAAAATATTCTGCTTGGCAGAAAAATTATGCCAGGGTTTTAAAACCCTAGGTTTGTGCAAATAGTTTTTGTAAACATAAGAAGTCAAGTGTTCAAGTTCCATCCCAAAATACAGTAAATTGCTACAAAAATAAGTTTGCTCACTGTCAAACATGGTTAAAAACCCAGGAAGCTGGATTTCTTCACACATCTCTCACACGTCCCTATACAGTTAATGCTGTACTTATATCTGAAACGGGAAGGATTTCAGATAGTCCTTTAAAACAGGATTGAGGGGAATCTGGTTTAAGTTCTCTCTTCCAAAAGTCTTCACAATGCTTTTTCGGCAGAGCTCCTGCAGGGGCTGCATGCGGACTTTGCGCAGGGGGGTAACCAGTACCTTCCTCGGGGAGCTTAGGTAATGTTCCAGCAGCTTAAAAAGACAGTCAAAAGTCTCTTTGCTGCCATCCAGGCTGAAATGCCCAGCCTGAAAGTTTATCCGGATGCTGGTGGGCCCAGTCGCAGTCTTAACACTGATGGCAAAGAAGCAATTCTTCTGCGTGCTGTCCCTGATGAGGAAGGTGCCCTCAGGCTCAGACTTCAGCTTCTCGTGGGCAGCATTGACAGTCAGAGGTCCCCAGTAGAAGCCACAGGCTTCCAGCAGGCTGCTGGCTCGAGTGATGCTACTGAAATCCGCTTGCGAGCGAAAGGTTCGGAAGTGAGTGTTGCTCTGTGCCTGCACAGTGCCAGGCCGGCCTGGGCCCTGGTAGCCTCGAGCCTGTGAACGATCCTGTGCTGGAGGGTCAAGTAGACACCTTGGGTCTGCTGCAACTGCATTATCTGCTGACACCTTGCTGTGCGCTACCATCCTACAGCCTAGACCAGCGGATGCGGTCTTCCATAGCGTCAGTGGCTACGGCAGGGCAGCCTTCCAGCAGCCAATCTGAAATACCAAAGAAACACAGTGTGAGATCCCCAGAGGAAAGCGGCTGCAATCTCTGAATGACCAAGTCTTCCATTCATATGCCTCCCACCCATTATAAAATAATGAAATATTCATTTGCCAATTCACACTGGGGAAAAACCCTGACAGGATTAGCAGAGATGGCAAAGTCCAAAGCTCCAAAAATATTTAGCAAGAATCATTAACAGCTACAGAAGATAACACAGTTTCCCTGATATAAGCCCACAAAAGCATATTGGGACCTGGAGCAAGTCAAACAAAATCAATGAGCAGTTTTCTTGTACGCACTATCAGGTTCTCAAGTTTTTTAGAGAACAAAGCAAGGTTTTACAACTGAGTTACCAATTTCTCATAACTGCTCTCTTTCCCTTCCCCTTCCCCAGTACCAACTTGATGTCACAACTCAGACAATATCATTATTTGATACACTGTGTGAAAAAGAGAAAGCGGGTGAAGGAAATGTAAACTCTGTAGCCGGATCTGGCTCTGGATGATTGGGGAACAGGGTAAGGTGAATAGGTGCCATTGTGTGACTGGAGTGTAACTTGGAAGGGCAGCCTGTAACACTGCCAGTTTACACAGTAATCCTAAAACTACTTTCCTCTCTCCTGTTAACCTGAGGCTCAGCCATAAAAGGCAATTTCCCATTCCCCTAACTTTCCCTTGGGATGGCAATACTACAACCTCACTAGCTTACACAAATCAACCTCTATGAACCCTTAAAGCATTACTCCTCAGTCTCTCTCTCTTTTTTTGTATTACATGCACTTTAAGCGGCCCAATCTAAATTGCTTCCTATTGATATATCTTTCAGCATGAGGGACTAAATTCATCCCTCGTGTTACTTCAAAGGAATTAGCAGTGCTGCACCAGGAATGAGTTTGGCCTGAAATGTCTACCTCTGACAGTGTGGTTCAATACATCTCCGCTGGCTGCCTTGACCTTACTGGCAAGCATAGATTTTAGGATTTATCCCTACAGTCAGATATAGATCTGCAGCAGCAGCTTCTTGAGAAACCTTGAAGTATTCTCAGAAATGAATCCCTCAGCCATCTTACGTTTCAGGGTAACATGCTAATGAGGATTTCAAAGAAAGCACACAGCTGGATTCCTGTCTGTGCTAATTTAACAGCTTAATGTTCAGTTTCATTTAGGTCATATTACCTCCTGAAACAGCAAAAAGGGCTGTAAAATCCTTATGCTGGCAAATAACTTAGCAGGCTGAAAGCAGCACTGGGCTTTCTTTACACAGCAGAAGGAAACTGATATCAGTTTTTCCAATTACTGGGCCAGGATTATTACTCACTATTTAAGTTAACAAAAATTAAATTTCATGGCACGCTGGTGAGAAATAACCACAAAACCCGCGATCTCGAACTCGCAGGGCTCCCTCGCGGGAACCGTCCGTAGCCAAGGAGTTTGCGGTGCCTTTCCTAAGGGCACAGAGCAAACCCGGGGCACGCCAGTCTTCAGAGCCTGACAGCCAGCGCCGGTACGCGATAAGGGGGTGCTTCTCTCCTCCGGGGCAGAACCCGGCACGGTGCCCACCCGCCCGCTCGCTCTGGGCCGGGGCTGCGCGAGGCCCTGCCGTGAAGGGTGGGAGTCCTTGGAGGAGAAGGGTGCCGTGCAAAGCTCGCTGAGTGCTCGCTTTAGTGTTCTTCTCGCTGTTTTATACCGGGCACGATAGCTCCGTCTTGAACGCGGACATTGAGCCAAAAATGGAGGGGGGGAGAAATACAACCAAAAAACCTAAAAAGGCACCCCCCCCTTCCCAAAGCCACCAGGCTCGGCACGGCTCCCTGGCCGTGCCTCCGGAGTCCCACCTCTGTAACCGGGGCGCAGGAGCGCTGGGCTCGCGAGAACCCCGTGGGGAAGAGCTCTCCCTCCCTTA
>JANHGB010046982.1:34511-77217 GCA_026283785.1 Coracopsis vasa
CTGTGGCTGCCCCATCCCTGGCAGTGCTCAAGGCCAGGTTGGACACAGGGGCTTGGAGCAAGCTGCTCTAGTGGAAGATGTCCATGCCCGTGGCAGGGGGTTGGGACTGGAGGAGCTTTAAGGTCCTTTCCAACACAAACCAGGCTATGATTCAATGATTAAACTTGGAAAGTGTAGGAAATAGCACTGCCAAAATTCAGGGTTCAGACTAAAAGATGCAAATGATTGTGCCTTCAGTAGCCTGCCTGATGATGAAAACCAGTACTGCAATAATCTGACTTTTCTGCAAAAGCTTCAATGCAGAAGTTCATGGACACAGATATGGAAAGTACATTCCAGTCCTTGCAGCAGTGTTTCCCTCTCTTTTACACCTTAATAAATGCATTATGAAAACCAACATTTACTTGGCAGTTGTCCTTAAAGGAGGTTCGCTCTTTTTAAACTGACTGAGAGCTTTAGAGTAAAAGAAAAAAAACCACAGGGGGATGTACACCAGTGGAAGTTTGGAGTTTAATGAACAAAGACACTTATTCCCTCTCAAAGGCAGAGTGATACAGAGAGGGAGATGAAAGCTCCTGTTTCATTTTATGTGCAAAACAGAACAGACATCTCCCATAGACATGCTAATGAAACATTGATCTGCTGGGGTGACGTCTGTTACCACAGGGCTCTCCTCCTTGGACTTTCAGGAGCAACGATTCACAATTAATTAACTCCTTTCACAAATTATCTGAAACCTAACTTGGGCTCAACCCCCCTTCCTGGTAATGTTCATTTTGTTTGTAATACACAGATCCATCAATATATATGTGTGTATATAAACATCATGTATGTATAAAAACATTCATTCCAACTTTTATATACATGTATACACATGCAAACATAGAATGCATTATATATAATATATATAAATAAACTATACATATAAGGTATGTGTTCATAGCCATATAATTGCACTGCTGTAAGTACCCCCAGTTTCCTGCCATCAGCTCAGTGCTTCCATGGGAGAACTCAGCAAACTCCCAACACTTGAGGACAAACCCTAACCCACCCATCTCCTCCTCACCAGAAGTTAATATAAACCAATACCCTGGCATTTGTCACTAGGCATTGCTCCCCACTGCCCTGACCACCACTTCAATGGGTATTCTCAGGCACAGAAAGGAGAATGGCACTCGTCTCTCCATTAGAATAGTAATTAAGTAAGGTAGCTCCTCTTCCATGGGAATGCAGATCAAAAGCACATGTGAAACAAGAAGCATTTGGGGTTTTCAGAAGATAGGGGGAAAAGCAACTGCAAAGTTGTTCAAAAGAACAATAGGCACTCACAGTCTCACTATACATGTGCACCCTATGGCAGAGGCACATGGACCCTTACACCTCCCGTTACTACGTGGGTTTATTCTCACCTCTCCTACGCCCAGCAGCACCTCAGCCCAGTATCGCAGCCCCTCCATCGCAGGGGTTAAATCCTACCGCAAGGACAGTCACTTGCTGCGGTGAGCAGCTCCGGAGAGGATGCTTCGGCACCGGAGCGAGGGGAAACGCAGCGCCCATGAGCGTCAACCCTGAACAGCGACAGCCACCGCGGGAGCCTCGAGTGCTCGACGGGACTTGCCCAGGAGCCGCTGACTTACAGGAGCGGTGTTAGGACGGACGGCACCGCCCTGGGAGGGTAAAACACGGCCCAGGGATCGCGACGACCAGGACATACCGCGACAGTTGGCGCCTGCAGGGCTGAGTGGGGAGAGAGGGGGGTGGTGAGCGCTTTACCTGGCGGTGGCAACAGTGCCACCAGAGCCGATGAGAGGGGAGGCTGCAGCGCAGGGCTCGGGGTGTAGAAGGTGCCTGCACTGGTCCCTTGAGGAGAGGGTGCACAATGGACAGGGCTGCACTCAGTGCGCCCTGGTGGAGGTCCTGCAGCAGGGGCTGAGCTGCGGGGGGCTGTCAGTGAGGTAAAGGATGTTGGGGAGCAGAGAGGGGGCTGCACTGCTTGCTCCGTGCCCAGACTGTTCGACTGTTCTGTAGAGATTTCAATTTCAGAATTTGAAATAAATCTGTAACTACTTCCACACATTCCCCCACTCCTTCTTCTGTGAATAGTATTAACGTGCATTTGAAGCAGGGCTCACCTTCACAACAGCTATTATTGACACGGGGTAGATGATCAATACAGAACAGACTGGAAGCTCATTTTCAGAAATTGATAAAAGTTCAAACCCCAGTGGGGTTAGATGATTTACAGCAAAGGTTAAAGCTGTGCATTCTGCTGCTCTCAAAAGCAAGGGGTTTCCAGATGTTTCCAAACTTTTTTTTCCTTTAAATCTTAAAACAAATTCATTTTCTTTCTTAGAAATCAGAGTAGAAATCAAGTTTGCTGAGGGCTAGCATCTGTCAGCACCAAGCTGTCATATTCCACTCATTGCTGGCTGGCACCATCATGCACTGGCACTCACATTGGTTTGTGGTGGAAGAGAGCTTAAAGCTCATCTAGTTCCAACCCCTGCCACGGACAGGGACACCTTCCACAGCTTGCTTCAAGCCCATGTGTCCAACCTGGCCTTGAACACTGCCAGGTATGAGGCAGCCACAGCTTCTCTGGGCACCCTGTGCCAGCACCTCAGCACTCTCATTGCACAAAATTTCTTCCTCACATCCAGCCTGAATCTCCCTCTTTTAGTTTAAACCCATCACCCCTCCTCCTATCAGAGCAGGCCCTGCTAAAAAGTCTCTGCCCATCTTTCTTATCGGCCCCTTTTAAGTAGTGAAAGGCTGCAATAAGGTCTCCCTGAAGTTTTCTTTTCTCCAAGCTGAACAGGCCCAACTTTCTCAGCCCTTCGACACAGGAGAGGTGCTCCATCCCTCTGATCATTTTTGTTGCCCTCCTCTGATCTCTCTCCAACAGGTCTATGTCTTTCCTGTAGTGAGGACTCCAGAGCTGGACACAGGACTGCAGAGAGGGTCTCACCACCCATGAAGTATACAAAAATAACAAGGAAAACAGTAGCCATCGCCTTCACATAGGGTTGGGGATGAACACTAATGCCAGTCCAGCCAAGTGGAAGAGGTGGTCTCATGAAAACAAATGGAAAAGACTACAGGCAGTAACAGACCTCCCTGTGATCAATGGGCTTGTCCATTTACAACTGCACCTTCCCACCCACCCTCATCTCCTTTTCCCAAGGCATCTCTCCTCTGATTCGGAGGTGGCAGCAGCAGCAAGTTCCACACTGCTTTCCTTCCCAAGTCTCACTAAATGAAGTGTTCTGGCTAAAATAACAAAACAAGGGCCAGTGTAGAGTTCCTGTGAGTCCTGGCTCAGTCCAAACCCTAATGTTGATGTTATTATATGAAAATACCACAGAGTATGTAGGGCAACCCTATGTCTGTCGCAGCAGCCAGAGCCATTTCATACTGTGTGCTTTTAATTATTTCACTGACACCCTTGGACTTGATAACTGCCTGAATTTTCCTGTCAACACTCTGGTTCCTGATTGTCTTAATTAAATCACAGTTTCAAATGACTCTCTTTACTCCACCCCCATCCTTCTTTTTTTCTTTTGGCTTCTAATGCTCTGAATACCCCACGCTGTTTTAAATTACATCCTCGGCTCAGAATATGCAGACTATTTATCTAGGAGGCAAATTTCACAGTCATCTGAAATTAATTTCCCAAACCCAAAGTTCCTGGGTACCAGCTTCCAATCCAGCCATGGAATTTCCTGGTGGTGCTGCATGGCTCAGGTTTCCCCGCACCTCCAGTGGGCCGCCCCACCACTCCCTCTTGCTTCTGTTACTCCTGACTAACCTTTTCAACACAAAAATCAAACCTACATTAATTAATTTGTAGGTATTAGTGATAAAGCAGTGTATCACTGTTAACGTCAAACCACGTCCTGGGGTGTGGAAGTGTTTCCAACAGCTGATGGGAGCACAGCACTTCATAAAAAACTCAGCCTGGAAAGTTGTTATTAGTTATTATGCCAAGGGAATAATAACAGACAATAACTGCCCTTTACGTACAGCAACATAATTTTTAGCACTATGAGTTAACCCTGGTGACTGAAAAGGGGCTTTGGACAAGGGCCTGTAGGGAAAGGCCAAGGGGAATGGCTTTAACCTGCCAGAGGGGAGACTGAGATGAGCTCTTAGGCAGAAGTGTTTGGGGTGTTGGGGCTCTGCTGCTGTTTGCCCTCTGCTCTATGTGCAGATGGCAGAGACTGGCTGTTGCTCAGGGGCAGTGCTGACCTGAAATGGAGCCTTCTAGGAACTTCAGCTTCCCCAGCAGCACTCATCCACACCAACCACCACAGCACACTGCATCCCAGGGCTCACTGGCCTGGAAGGAACCTCTGCAGACAGGCTGATGGGCACATGTCTGCTCAACAGGTACATGGTGGAGCAGCAAGGGATCTGCTCCCTGCAAGAAACTGAGCAGCTCCTCACTGCCTGAGGCTGGGGTAGATGTGAGGGGGTGAACCTGCAGCAGCTGTCTTGCACAGAGCATCCTGTAATCCAGGCTGGAAGGATTTCTGCTTAGAGGTAAAGCTGCACTGGGACACCTCTGAGAAGCAGGAGAGCAGACACTGTCCTGGTGGTTGAAACCTGTTTGGTTTGACTCACACATCGTCACCTTTCTTCTGAGCAAGACAGTGAGTAAGTGAGATCATGGTGTTGGTTGTAGCTGTTACTGATGGAGAATGTGCAGCTGGATTGATGGCTGAGCACATGGAACCGTGACAGGCAGGACATGCAGGAGCTCTGCCGTGGTGCTGGGAGAGCTGATCCCTGGGGAGGCTGTGCCCAGGCCTTGGGATCTGCCAGCAGACACCATCCTTTGCTCATTTTCATAGCGAGCTGGCTCAAACTGTGCTGCTTTCATGTGCTGCTTGATGCTCATTAGCAGACACACATATGGGCTGCAGACTTTAATGGGATGCCTTGATCTGGGGAGGGCACGTTCTCCTTCACAGATGTGACCTGCGACGCACATGTATTGTTTCAGTTGGATTGATGACCCCTGGGGAGCTGAAATGCTAATGGGGCCCAAAGCAGGCTTCAGTTAGAGACAAACAGAAACTCTGTCTTCATTTAAATTCTGGGCAAAAGATGAACATAGATTCTCAACACGATGAGAATCTAAACACAAAGGTGCAGACTTGCACTGTTCACAGCTATGACCCCTCGGATGTGTGGAGTGTTTGGTTTGGAGTTAAGTATTTTGGAAGGTTAAGCCATCAGAGCCCAAATCTCACATTCTGCCTGCACGTGCTGTCTCCCTTTGACACAAGTGTGTGGTAAGGAGCTTTCCAAATGCAAGCAGGAGTGATGGACCATTGCCCCAGGTAGGCATTTTCACAGCTGAGTTCCAGGAGCCATGCAGCTTTACAGTCCTTGGCCCTTGTTTAGCTCACAGATGCAATTACAAACCCATGGTGTTTCTCATTAAGGATCCTCCTCTTGTTTCTTCCTTCGAGCAGGTCTGAGGTATGGTACAGGGAGGAACTTGGTCCCTTCAGTGGGTGATCCCTCCAGTTTGGGGGAGTACAGTCTGCTCTGCACAGTGGGGAGGAAGCAGGGAAGAGAATCCCAGAGTCCCCGACTGGTTTATGTTGGAAGAGACCTTAAAGTTCATCCAGTCCCAACCCCTGCCAGGGGCAGGGACACCTTCCACTAGAGCAGCTTGCTCCAAGCCCCTGTGTCTGACCTGGCCTTGAACACTGCCAGGGATGGGGCAGCCACAGCTTCTCTGGGCACCCTGTGCCAGTGCCTCAGCACCTTCATATGAAGAAATTTTAGTATGTCTAGTAGTTTTTGGTCAGCAGCATCTAGAGTCTCACCTGCCCTAGAATATTTTATGTTCAAAGCTGTCAGATGTCATCTTACTCCTCTGGGCTCATAATTTTGGTACATTGTTATTGTTATTATGATAATACTTTCCCTGCTCCATTTTCAACTTGCCTCTCATGTGAAAAGTTCTGTGCCCACATGGCTTTGAACTTGGCATTGTTAGTTAATAAAGCAGATTTGGGAGATTTGCGGTTTCCCATGAGCTGTGTTAGAATGGGCTGTTCTTTATCCTATGTGACATTTATTCTGTTGCTCCTTTCTTTCCTCATCTAGTGTGTCTCGTCTCCTCCAGTTCACAGTCCTTTTGCTTATTTTTTCCAACTGATTGTGCTTCCTCTGTGCTAGTCCTCGCTAACTCCTTATTGGCTTCTTCCATTATACTGCTGGAGTTTGTCTCCACCTGACCTTTCTCTGTGTGAAGAAATCCCAATGTCCCAGGTTTAAAATTTACTCCACTCTTTGCTTCTTTCTGCTTTCCAGCCTGATAATTTCTAATTGCTTCCTGTAATTTCTGTTGAATACCTCTTTTAGTTTCAAGATGCTCTCCGTCATTTGCTTGCTTTCTCTCTCTGATATTAAGTATCCTTTGTACAGATTTTATTCTGAGAATTAAAGTCTATCTTCTCCTCCAGAGTTTTCAGTTTAGCATCTGAAAGTTATCTGTGGTTTCTTGTTAGTGAACTTCCTTTCCGGGAAGTTCAGCCTCCTTATATTTTGACTCAGGTCATAACATTAAAGTAGAAGCTTTTTTTTCTTGCAAATTCCCATAACTGCCCACCTTTCTTGTCTTTTCTCTTCCTCAATCCTCTACAGTACTATACAGGGCAGTGCTATGTGGTGCATCTGCGTTATGAAAGCTGACACCAAGTTGCTTTCCTTTAGACCAGTCCTCTTTTGCTGCTCTTTCAGCTGTGAATGCTGGAGGATTTGTTAGGTTTTGAAGTCCTCCATTTGAAAAGCAGGAGGCAGGGTTTTTACAAGTGCACCCAAGGAGGGGATACCCAAGGAGCTGGTGCCAGGAAGGAGCTCAGATTATTGCAGAAGCCAAAGGAACCCAGTGGCTGGCACTGGGGGACCTGACACTAGGGAGTGAGCTAAAAGGCAGGGGCAGTGCAGGGGGTGCCTAAGTGTTATGAGACAGCAGCTCTGGTGTGATTCCAGGCAGGCAGAAAGGGAAGGTCTAGATAGGATATATAGCCCAGGGTTGTTGGGTCATGGAGGGGATGCTCTGGTGTGGAAGGCTGGATATTTTTATTTTGTGAGCAGAAAGGCAGCTCTATAGAGAAGGGAGAGGTTTTGAAATGGGTTTGAAGAAGTGGGGTAAAGAATGTGGAGGACTCCAGGTCCCAGAAGTGGAGGAACTGAGAGCAATGGGTGGAAGTGTTGCAGATGTGCTATGGATAAGGGGAATCAAAGGCAGGAGGCGCTGGGGATCACCATCTAGCAGAGCTGGTGCACTGGGATCCTGGTTTGGGAACTGAGGACACACAGTGATCTGCCGTATCCCTCTCCTCCCAATGGACTGCAGTAACCCTCCCAGCCCATCTTTTCTGTCAGAAGTATGGTGGTATATAGTACGCCAGTACAGTTCCAGGGAGAAGGCTTAACTTTAGATCTTAACTTTTAGATCTGGTACCCACACTAAATGATAGTTTTATTTCACCAGGTGACCAGAATTCTCCTCGTCCCCCTCACCCACATGTTCTTTTTAGAAGCGTATTAGTACTTAAGGAAAATGACTGGGCTACGTGGGAGGCAACTCCTGTACCCCACAGACAGGGAGCGGCTGCTGAGATCTGACCTTCTGAGAAGAGCTCACCAGAATGATCAGCGAGGCGGGCTAAGAGGCAGGGTCCAGGCTGCTGCAGGGCTGCACCTACCAGCATCCCTGCGAGGGGACACTGCTGCGTGTGTAACAGCACAACCCTGCTCACATCAGCCAGGGAAAGTGTTACAGCCTTATTGGTCATGGTGAGTCATTTGCACCTTCTGCTTCATCTGGCATGAACTTCATTTTAAGTTACTCTAGTGCATCATTATTTTCAATATCTCCTTCACCAGAAGCTGGAGCCACAGAGGTGAAAATAATTGCATTTACCAGAACCTGTCATTAAAATTGGCAGCTAGTTTTATTTCTCAATAGAAATAAAAATCAGATTTTGAACAGACCTGAAAAGTGCCATTCAGGTACTCACACTAGTAAAACACTATTCATCAAAACTAATAAACGAATATAATTCCCAGGTATTCAAATGCACCTGCCTGCACTTTTCTTCTATGTGAACAAATTGAGCAAGGAAACAGTATCTGGGGGACAAATTCAATTAACCATGTAAAACAGGAATTTACCAGAAGACTAGCCAGCCTGTTTTGATTTCAAGAGAAATTTGTGTCATTCTTTTGTCTTAAAGTAACACAGTGTGCAACTTAACGCTGAGCATTAGCTTTAAATGTGCTTCTGTACACCACCACCTTGGATTACATCCATGGTTTTGGTCTCACCCATATTGTGAGATGGCCAGTGGCTCTTGTGGC
Organism: Coracopsis vasa; assembly: GCA_026283785.1. Classification (NCBI taxonomy): domain Eukaryota; kingdom Metazoa; phylum Chordata; class Aves; order Psittaciformes; family Psittacidae; genus Coracopsis; species Coracopsis vasa. The sequence goes on from JANHGB010046982.1 coordinate 42,897, forward strand.
CATCCAGATTGAATAATTTAATTTAATAATTAGATAGCTGTGCTGTAAACTCCTGGACCAGTCAGATGACATATCCTGCCTTCAAATACACACCTTTGTGGTGGCTTGGAAAACTTTCCACCAGGAGTTTACCTCAATGTCTTCCCTGTTTTTTTCTTGTACATGTATGGAAGTAGTTTACAGGGACAGGTTTCATAGGAACTTGGACTCAGCTATTCAAAGGAATTAGGAGCAAAAGCTTCTTTACTTACACACTGTGCTTGTAAAGGTGTAACTGCATGGGCTTTCTGCCCAAATAGAAAAGCCACACTGAGAAATAAAGGAAACAAAGATAGCCAGAACAACACTCAGTTTGAATTGTGTCTATTTGTAGTTCCATCTCTTGTTTGTAGGAAGTTCTGGTTTTATCTATAATACTATGCAAGTTCCTATAAAAGTCAGTTTAATTTTAATATTACTCAATTTCCAAAGAAACCATTTGGGTTTGTGTTTAGAAAACTTACTGCCAAGCCCCCTCTGCTGGACGGCAAAATCGTGGTTTCATCCCTGCATGCTGAAGGCTTCTAGTAAAGACATTCCAGAATATTACTGCTCAAGTAATTACAGGCTCAGAGTTCTCAGCATCATTACTATCTTCCTGTTATTATTTATCGTTATCTGTCACGAGTTGATCTTTAGAAAAGAGTCAACATGATCGCTGCAAATGTGTGAGTATTCAGTCAATCTATTCAAAATTCTTCCTCTCATCTGGTTATTTTATCATCCAGATTATTTTCAGTAGTATCTATTCTAGCTTGAGCAATAAATTAGCACATGGGTTTAAGCCCTGCTGTGAAACAGGCTGTTTGGTGATCTAATTAGTTAGGCTAAAAGCCAGGAGTATGCCACAACGTTGAGCATCGCCCCACAGAGTTTTGATGTTTCTAAGATAAAGTGTTGGGCCCATTTATGGTTCTCTGTGGTGCACACTGAGAGCTGAGTTTCCCGAAAGGAGATCCAAAGCAGCCAGTATGCCATGCAAGCAGCCGGTAAGGAACTGTTGCCTACAGACTTGTGTCTGAGGCTTTTCCCCCTCGTGAGCTGTTCAAAAATTGGTGTTTGAAGAATGGCAGTCCTTTAAAAACGGAGCAAGCCAAGAGAGCGTTGCTGGGGCAGCTGATAGTGCACAGAAGACCTCTTCAGTATGTGGACAAGTGAGCTTTGTGTCCCTGCTCAGCAAGAGGGCAGGCAAACTTTGGTTCCTCATTTTCTGGAAGGTGTCTTGACTACTAAGTAGAGGTCTCTCCTTTTTGAAAGGGAAGGAGGAGTATTTGTTAGCCAAGAGAGGCTTGGAGATTAACAGCTAGAGCACTCACTCACCTGTGAGTGGGAAACACTGGGTTCTGGTGCCTTCTCTGAGTGCAGTTACATATTGTACATTAAGTAATTGTTAGATAAAGTACATAAGTGGTATGTGAAGCTGACCCAGAATTCTGTGGCTCACCTCTCAAATCAGTGCCGCAATCTCAAGGCATAAAGGCGAGTCCTGCTTTTTCTGTAGGAGAATGGCTCTTGAATGCCTCTCTGTGAACTGAAGCAAGTTCATGAGAAGACCAGAGAATGTTTCCTTCTATAGGCTTATGGTGAGGTCATGATTTCAAAATGAGCTTGACAAGCATGTCCTTGAGTCCCTTTATGCCAGGAGGGAAACTGAGCCTGAATTTCCCTCATTTAAACCTGAAATGCCCACATTCCTACAAATGCTGTCACTGGTAAACTGTTGGATAAAACTGATGAGATTGAAAAGGTGATGGTATCCCTTTAAAGAAAATGTCTCTAATGAAGTCCCTGAAGGGCTGAGAACTATTTCAAAGCCGTATTATTTCATTTAGCTTGAAAAAATAGTGACAGTTTTCCCATAAAACTCAAACTCTTGCAAAACTGAGAAAAGGAAAAACATACTGAATTGGTGTTTTCTGTTAAAAAAATAATTTTTAATGTAACTATATTTCAGATGAAAATGTGAACTAATTAAAGTTTCCTAGAATATACTGTAATATAGCATGTATCCGGATGAGGTTAAATGAGTATTCCCCATGCTTGGAATTGATGCCCAGCCTTTTCACTCACAAGGCAGAGAGTAGTCTCAGTTTTTGTGAATGCAACATTTTGTGACTATGCAACATTTCCTGTCTGCTTTGCTGAAATGCCTCCCAGGTTTAAGTCATCTGCTGCTTTAGAATTGCAGCACAATAGAGTTCCCTTTCCTTCTGAATGAGAAGGTTTTAATGCAGGGCCTGTGCACACTGAAGGAAAAAGGAAGGAAGCAGTAAGTACTTAAGTCCCAAGCAGTGGGTAATCAGAGGCAGCTCTGCAACCAGGGGAGCACTTCTTCCCCCTGAGGCATTTGGCCAAATTAGATAAATCTCAGAATTTTCTAGATCTGCAATCTAGACGTCTCATCCCACCTTCACAGGAATCTTGTGCTTCTATGATTAGAGCTAACCTGCTTCCACAGAGGTCAAAGAGTAGCCAGCCAAGCTGTAGCCCTTGAAGAAGGGAGAAGGGAGGGAGAAGGGAGAAGGGAGAAGGGAGGGAGAAGTGAAAAGGGAGGCAGAAGCTCCTTTCTCCCTGAGTGGGAGGGAAGACCAGAGCTGACCCAGGATACAGCTTGCCACTTTCCAGAAGCCTTTTGGTGCAAATCCTGTTTGTTTCTTACCTTCTGAAATGTACAGTCTGCCCATTTATGCAGAGCTGCAACACAAAGATACAGCTTCAGAGCTATTAAGTTGAAGTGCTGTATAGTCAGGATTTTACAGATAATGTGTGAATGAAAACCAGTGAAATGAAAGCCATAATGGAAACTTCTTCTTCAGTACGTGCCTGCATGAGAAATGGCTACCAGGAAAGATAAAAGCATTGCTCCTAAATGTTCTGCCTGTAACTTTACTGATGAAACAACAAAGCAACAGTACACGCTTTCCTACTCACGTACCAGGAATTTCATGAGGCATAATGCAAGATTACAGACCAGAAACTGCAGTTAGAGATCATTGCAAAACTGCAAACTGCTTTGAACTCAAGAATAGAAACTTAAACTTTCCCCACAGTTTAGGAGTGAGAACTTCATGGCAGTGCTGCTTTTATGACAAGTACTCTTTACAAACGTTATCAGTTCGCACTACTCCACAGCTGTGTGACAAAGATTCCAGAAGTACTGGTGAAGGAAGCTCTATTGTTTTACAGCTGGGAAACCCAGCCTTTAGAGTAAATGTATCTGTTTTACAAATCAGAGGATGACTGAAAAAGATTCTCTAAGTACTTTCAGTTATGTTTCTTTGGCTGGAATTTCTGCTCTCCCCAGCCATCATGTGTGCAGCCAGTATCCAGGGTAGTACAATGACATTTATAAGAAACAGAAAGGAAAGTAGCCAGAAGCAAAAGCACATTCACTGAATACTGCCAGCTTTGAGTAAATTGTGACACTATTTAAATGAACACTCCTGTAACTGAATTGTAGAGATTTCCTTAATAAGGACTGTTCCTCCCAGCCTTTATTTTGCACGTCATTTATGACCATTACTCAGGCTGATGCAAAAGAAGGTTTAAAGTCTGTAGCATGTCTCAGAAGGCACTGTGTACCATCAGAACAGGGCCTAAGTCAGAAGAATCAGTAGAGTGATACCAAGCAGTGCTGGTTTTATAGGTAGTATATACTGTAATTTAATGGGGTCAGCCACAGTATTTCATGAGCTCTATCCACGTTATATATGCTGAATCTAACCTATACACCTGAATGTTTAACTTTACCAGGCATTGGAACCAGGCAGTGATTGGGGCCAACCCAGCTGCATTTGAAAAACATCTGCCATAAGCTATTAATTCCTTTATCAATATGGTTAACTACTGTTAACCAACATGGATAGAGGAAAGAAAAGGGGCCTGAAGGATATTTTTGCCATCACCCAGATATTCACCCAAAGCATCTGATTTAGCAGAAATGGATATAAAAGGGATTGCATCAAATGCCAGTGTGAACACAATACTGAGTGTGCTTCAGCCTTGTTAGCTCCATTGGTGATTGTTAGAGGCTCTTGTGGTCTGAAGTGGACTGAAACACCACTGAGTTCCCAGCAACAAAAGAGCCAGAGGTACCAGAATGCAAATAAATCAGTGGTCTGTGTCAGACAATAGGTTCAACTATTCAATTCTCACTCTGCCTTAAAATCTATGAAAACAATGAAAATGAAAATACCTAACCCACATCCGTTAGGAGTATTTGTTAGTAATCACAGTATTCTCTTTTAAGAGCTTAGATTAAGTAGTCAGACTAGAGATCTGCAGATGAGAAAAAGGAACTGCTTTCTGCCTTTCACTTTCACCCTGCAGTTTCTCATAAATGAAGCTGTAACTGGTAACTAAGCTGGAGTACTCTGATGAACTTTGCCTTGCAAATTGAGGTTGCATGCCATTACTTTCCATTTTGAATTACCTATTGCCAAAAACTCATATCTGTTCAATTCGTAGCAGAGCTACATGTCTTCAAATGCTCCTGTACAAAATCTGAACTTATTTGATTATAAGTGCTTGATGTTTGGACTGTCAGAACTCCAAAACTGTAGGCAAACATTGCACATGTCATGCCAGCTCTGCACAGCCACTTCATGCTCTGTGACATTTGCATGAATCTTAGATACTATCTACACTGAACTGATGTCTCCTACTCAGCTCTCAAAGTATTGACAGTTTCTATTTTGAACAAATGGGCTCTGTTGACTTTTGCAGTAGAGTGCACTATAGCAAGTCTGGTTTTGTGGGCTTGTCAGGTTTTGAAAATAAGGCATACTGGTTTTGCATTTATCATTTATTGCCACTTTTTATGATAAGCTGGAAGCTTGCTAAAGCTTTTGGCTTCAGTATTTTTGAATCTCCAAAGAGTTGCTTTTTGGTTGTGTTTGAAGTCCAAGTTTTGTTGTTTGGTTTGGAGGGCTGCCCTATATAGAGCTACATTTAGAAACAACCATTGTGTTCTACAACTACGTTTTAGCCATATATATATTTTTTTAATATCACTCATTAATAATTTTTTAACCTTATTCAGATAAATAAATATTTGTATAGTTGCCTCACTGCAGTCTTCATCACAACCACTAGTGGGTCCTTTTCACAATTTCTTTGTATGTTCCTCTGATTCATTTTGTTTTCCTGTTTTAGTTCCTAACGCAAGGTCTGGAGTCTTACTGGAATGAGCTGATGCAAATGTTTTAGCACCAGTAGATTTACTTACCTTAGCAGAAACTAAGTGCTTGTGGATCAGTTGTCAGTGATGGTTATTCAACACTTCAAATGTCAGCAATAAAAGTCTGACCTTCATTCCAGCAAATTCATATTTGACCCTGCATGGGGTCAAGTGGTCTTAGTGGAAAGAGATGGGTCTTAATTAGACAATTTCAATATAGTGTTTAATATAAGGTTCTGTGCAGACTACAAACTAGAACCTGTGATTAAAATCACTTAAATCAAGAGGTGGAGGCGGTTTGTGACATTTCAATGTCAAATTATATTTTAAAATGTGACATTTCCATATGAGTTGTAGAGGTCTAAGCTGAACTTATGAGATGTCTCCCAGCTGACTCATGCAATCTTGTGTCTTGATTTTTTAACAAAGGAGCCTAAGAATGTGAAACTGTATTTCAGCATTTATACATTGAATGTCCTGATTTAGGAAGAATTCCGTGATTTTACTTACCATCTTATACCCTCTCTTAGACCTGTTAAGAGATAAACAGGCCTTGTATAGCCCATACACTAATGTGACTTTCATCCGAAATTGATGTCATTGTACATGCCAACATTTGTTCATTCATACCAGTAGTTGGGGGAGCAAGTTGCTCTATGTAGGTGGCATGGCAATAAATGCCATGTCTGGGCTTGTAACTACTGCCAGTTTTGAACCTTGCTCTACCAAATGCATGCCATAATGTAAGAGATTGAAAACCAAGTTTATTTAGGCCCAAGTCCATCTAAGTACATAATAGCATGTGAGTGCTATTATTGAGCAGCTTTAAACAAAAGTTTCACTGCTGTTGATTTCCTCTTCATATGTTTGTTGCGTTTTCAGTCATTCAGCTGTTTGTTCTGAGTTCATGCTCCACTTCCCTGCTGCAGAGCAGCACAAGGCCCATGTTCCATCAGCTATGATGTAGCTCATGCTTTCTGAAGTACCAGTGCCAGTGCCTTCCCTCTCAGCACTTAGCAGCATTCTTCCCATTCAAGGCCATTTCTTCTTTTCATCCCAGTATTACTGCCAGCAAGAGGTGAGTGTGGAGACCAGTTGTTCAGCATCCCAGAAAATAAATGTAGCCATTTTACATGGAGATTCTCTGACCTCTGAGTAAAATTTGGTTAAGGAGTCACCACATCTGTGTCTCTGGTGATGCTCCATGGGATTACAAGTGAAAAAACATCAGTTAAAGCATGGGGAACAGTGAGAAGTATTCACTTTTCACATGAGTTTTCAGTTGATAGAAAACAGCTGACTGGTCTGCTTGGCTGTGTGCCCTGCAGCTGCAACCGAACTGCTATCAAATGTCTGCCTTCTGGAGACTCTACAAAATACTCCCTCACACAGTGAGGTGTGTGCTGAGTGTGAGATTGAGATTGGTACAAAATTCCTGCGTCCTTGTATTGAAGCTCTGAACTCATTTCAATCCTCTTCTAACCTTTTATTACTTTCAAATTACCTTGATTGGTAGTGATGTAGCTGTGATGGTTTTGGTTTAAACAAGATAAGGCATGTAGAGAGGGATGGTCTCTTTGATCAGACCTGAAAAAGATCTTGCCTGCTTGAAAATTTGACTATTAGTAAAAGCTTCTCCTGTCTAAGCAGCAGAAGTTCATTTCATAAATCGTCAAACAGGCCTTGAATATTGCAGAACCCTGCCAGTGCATAGTCTGGAACAGCTGGAACGTCTCAGCCTTACTGGCCTCTACTTATATTTCTAATGTTTGATTTGAAGTTTCAAAAAATAAAATGCCACTCTTCTGGTTACTTTTCTTTAGGAAAATTATTCTGCTGTCACTCCACTGGATAAACTGGATGCTGACAATGTGATCAGAGTTATATTTATGCAAAGCCAGCAGCTGTCAAGGGAGGATACTGTGATCTGTATTCCCCTACACTGGTTATAGGGTCTCTCCAGTCCTGTTAAGTTTCTCCTAAACATCCAGTTCTTTTATGAAGTGAAATGAAGTCAGAAAGGCTGAACAACTGAAGTCTCCTAGCTACTGGCTTCACTTCAGTCAGGACAAAGATATACTGCTTTGGATAACATTCATATTTCCTGTTTAAAAAGAGTTCTTTTTTTCTTGGACAGGAGTTTGAATAAGCTCATCTGGAAGCCAGCTGTACATCCTATTTCCAGAGCAGCCAGCAATACCGGTGAAGTAAAGACTATGATTATCCTTTTTGGTTTTTATTTTTATCATGTGATCCTATTCCATAGAATGCTGATTTATTTTAGTTACGTACCAGCATAGTTATAGCATGGAAAGAAATAAACCGGTGACACGCACTTCTGCACAATGTGCCTAGAGCTCTCTAAGCATTTCCTCTAAGTATTCTTTGTAAAGGAGATGAGTCAGCTAAGCTGGAGAGCACTGCTGTTTTCATAGCCTGTAGGTTACTGTCAGTAGGGATGTGTGGTGAGTGACAGGAACTGGTTAAGTTTGCGTGATGGTGAGAGCAATGAAATAGTTTCTCATGTTAGGGCTGGCTGTACAAGCTGAGGTTTCCACTGAGGAAATGCCTGAGCCAGATGATGTTTTTCCCTCTGTTTTTGCAGGAGATACTGGGTGCAACTGGCATCTCTTGCAGCTGCAGGAAGATTCTTACTGTAATCCTCTACTGACTCCACTGAGCATATGCTAACATGTAACATATAGCACCTGTATTAGGTTCTCATGAAAGAAGAGCACGAGAAGGTGCCTTGCGAATGCTTTACTTGATAGCATTTGCCACAAATTTAGTTCATCTTATTTTAGAGTGACTCCTGTGCCGTTTTGGCAGGACAACACTACGGGAGAGGCCAGACTTCTTGTTGTTAGTAGTCATATTATGATGGCTGTCACTCACATTTACCTGCCTTGTCCAAGTCAATTCTACAACTTCCCTGCTAACTAAAGCTTTGGCACGTTGCACCTAGGGTTTTCCTATTTCAGTAGTCAACTTGCCTGGCTCCAGGTCTTTTGAAATTGCTGCTCAAACATAATTTAGCATCCATATGGCAGACTGATCAGTCCCAAAGCATAAATTACAAGCAGCTGAAGTTCAGGTTAGGGATGCAAGTATGACCAGCTTCTGACCCATTAATTCCAAACCATTGATACATTAATTTCAAACTATTATTAAATTCAGTGATGACAAGATAGACTAAACAAAAAGATAAATGAAGGATGAGAATGGTTTTCCAGACTTCATCCAGTATGTCAGCTTAGAATCATAGAATAGTTAGAGTTGGAAAGGACCTTAAGATCATCTAGTTCCAACCCCTCTGCCATGAGCAGGGACACCTTCCCACTAAACCATGTCATCCAAAGCTCTGTCCAACCTGGCCTTGAACACCACCAGGGATGGAGCATTCACAAGTTGCTTGGGCAACCCATTCCAGTGCCTCACCACCCTCACAATAAAGAACTTCTTCCTTATATCTAACCTGAACTTCCCCTGTTTCACTTTAAACCCATCATCCCTTGTCTTATCGCTACAGTTCCTGATGAAGAGTCCTTCTCTGGCATCCCTGTAGCCCCCTTCAGATACTGGAAGCTGCTCTGAGGTCTCCACACAGCTTCTCTTCTCCAGGCTGAACAGCCCCAACTGTCTCAGCCATGTTCACACCCTTCTTACATTGTCTTATCTCAATAGAATCTTTCCTCTGAAAACAGAATAAACAGCCTAAACTTTTTGTCCTTTCACCTTTTCTCAGTGATTGGCTTCACACACTCCCATCCTCAAGAGTTTGCAGGAACTGTTCTACCTTCTCTTATTTGCGTTTCATGCAGCCAGCTATTTCCTAGTTCACCATATCATCTCGTGGATTTATGGAAAAGGCTGCAGATAGCAAGGTTCCCTTGGCAATTAGTGGTCCAAGTTCTTTTCCATGCCCTTAATTCCTGTTAGCCCGTGCTATCATTTCACAGAATGACTGAGCTACCATAAGCTTAAAAAGACATACAGGCGGTTTAGGACATTTGAACATTTTTGGTCCAAGAGTTTTCTCATGATTTCATAAGGCCATTTCAATCTCAGAAATGCAATGCTTAAAAGAAAGCTCTTTCATTTATCTATTTTTTATGTTAAATTAAAACCTGAAGGGAAACATCTGCTTCCAGCTGGTGCAGGCTTGCTGAACTGTAATTAAAGTGAAGAGTGAATTTGTACAGAAACATGCATTAGCTTGACAAAGAGATGTCTCAGGACCTTATCATCACGACATCACTTCACAATTTTTAATGTCTTTATTCTCACAGCAGAGAACAGCATTTTTATCCCTATTTGGCACATACAATCACACTTTAATGCATATAAAGGCATAGGAAAAGGTAAGTGCCCCAAACGAGGTTCTCATAGTTGACCTTCTGAGACTGGAGTTGTCAGCAGGAAACACTGAAAACAGGGAGAAGCACACTTTAAGTCCTGCTTTTCTTTTTCACTTTGCTCCAAAACTTATAAACCATAGCCCAAAAATTTCTCTTAAAAGTCAGTCCTATTATTTCTTTAAATAAATGAATACATACATGCATACGCTTCTGTATCTAAAAATCCTATGATGGCATATGATTTGTTCACCTGATTGATATGATTCGCATGATTGATATGATTAGAATACATAAACTGACTTTGAAAAGCATGGTTAATTCTGTTCTTGAGCAAGTGCATATATCCCACCTCCGAGTTCCCTTTTGCAATCTGAAATAGGAGTGCTTCCAGCCTTTATAGAAAAAAAGAACACCAAAAACCTTCCAAGGAAAAACAAGAAAAAATTCATCAGGGCAGAATAATAAAAAGGAAAAGGAATAAAACAGGAGAAGAACTGTTTGAATGGAGACTTTCATATGAGCTAGGCTGGCCCAGAGGGCAGAAATAGCCCGATCATGTCATAAAATGGATTTAAGTGCCAAAAATTCCTTAATTCATCAATTTCAAAAGATGAACCTCCTTTCCAGCTGGAAAGCCATCTGCCTTCCAGTGAAACTTCCATTATTTCCTATATGTGTTCAGCTGGAAGGATGGATAATTTCTTCCTATTATCCCTAGTATCCTATTATCCAAACCTTAAGACATTTGACTAATCTTGGTACAGGTAATTAAAGGCACTTGGTTCTCTTACATCTTGTGAGAATGCATACCGCTCTTCCCATACAAAAGCTCTAGCTTCATCACCCACACTTAAACAAGACAAAATATGGAAGATGTATGGACATCACAATCCTTCTGGGGAGAATTCAGTCTGACTGGGATTTTCCTGAACTGAGATATGGACTTGATAGGTGGAAGGCTGTCCAGTCTCCAATCTTGGACAAGTTAGGTATGGGATAAGCAAATGGATCCTCTGCCGTACACTGGATGTTCAGAGAAGAGAAGTATCTGGGAAGCTTAGTACTCAAATCCTCTTTGCAGAATGAATTTGCCAAGAGAAATTTCTTGAGCTTTGAAGTCTGGTGGAATAAAGGCATCTAAGTATAAGCTTAGGCACCCAAAACCCTCTTTGGCTCTTCCCCCAAGAACCACTGCAACCAAGAGTGAAGACAGGCTGCCAGGTTTTCTCCTGAATGACTTGCCTAAACACTCAGAAGTTTGTGGTGGAGGAAAATCCCATTCTCTGAAGCACATACATGTCACTTTAACCACCAAGCCAGCCTTTCTACACCTGTAGAAGGAAATTGAATTAGCACATGGAATGGTCCCTAAATATAACTGCTCTTTTGCAAAGAGACTGAACTGCCTTTCACAGCAAGTCAGCAACCACTCAACATCACCTCCCTCCTGCTCTCGTGTGGTTCATATGATTGCGTTATTCCTGGGACAGATGTCTTACCATGAAAGCACAGGTTCCTATCCTAAAGAGTGTTGAAGACTTGTGCAGCAACTCTCATAATTTGCATCTCTTTTAAGCATTTAAGAGAAAGCTATTGATATTTATAGTATGTGCGTGATAACAGATGGTTCCTACTGATTCTTTGGTGGTTTCAATTGTGGCTCTGTGAAGTTGCTTTACTTGTATATTGCAATTAATGCAGAAACCACCACTGTAGAAGCTTTATGGTTACAGTGCCAAATCTATGGAACTTTCTCAAGGAAACATAAAACATCCACCTCACACCCTTTTTGAAATAGACAATCTTATTTAATATACCCAGAGACTGCAGAGCTGTGAGTACACTTGCTGGTTTTATTTTCTTTTTCTTTTTTTTTCCCCAAAAACAATGCCAAATCCAGATAGGAAAAGCCTCATAATGCTTATATCTATTGCCAAGGAGAAAGAACATTCCCATTTATTACAGAAAGTTCCCAGATGCTTCGGTTAACTGGCCTAGAATGGAACATATCCATTTTATTAAACCTTTTCATCTTCCAGAACAGGGCGGCCTCACCTAAACCAACTCTAATATCTACCTCATGACATATCCCAAACCATGTTTGGGAAAGTCCTACCTGTTCTAATCCAAGAATATTCTGGGAATAGTTTTAATAGTACCATAATACAGACATAAACATCGAGTGTTTGAGAACATAACCTAATGTTGTTTAATGTAACCTTGCAGCCAAGTAAAGTGTCTGTTTAACCACCTCTCTTCCTCGTGTTATGTTTGAACAGATGAAAACAAGCTTTTTCCTAACACAAATGAGGCAAATACAACTGCAGAGCTCTCAGGAAAGCTGCACCAAAGCTTTTAAATTATTAAAACATATAAAGCAACCCTTTTAGACTAGTAGATCTATATTTTGATAACCATGAACATAAAAATATGATACATTTTTTACCTAGCTTTTATATGTCTCTTCAAGGTCATTCTGCACAGTGGCCATTTGCTTACTTGATGGTACAGGCATAAGGTATTTGATGATGAGAACAATATTTTCATTAGAACAATAATGTTCCTGCCCATCATGATTCTGGTTTTACACAGATATAATTGCCTTGGGTAAACTGAGTTTCTCAAGTGAGTAGCACCTGTTATTACAAGAAAAATGAATGCAAGGGAGTCCTTGCAGTTATATCAATTATTTACAATTCTTAATTAATTTTATTGCAACCATTATTTCTTGTTATAGCAAGAGAAGTATACACAGGACACACAAAAATTAGATTTTATGTCATTTATAAGATTGATGATGTAAAGCACTACGTTGTCTTCTATGATGAGGAATTCTTTATTTCCTTATTGTACTACCGAGAGGCATTGCCTCTCTCCTTAAGGAAGTCTCCACAGAACAAGAGAATTAAGGAGTCTTTAGGAATTAAGGAGACTTTAGCATACACGTGGAATTAATATTGCTCTGAAAATTCATCCAAAGGAATAATTTCATGCTCTGTATTTATTACTGTTGCAGGGATTGTGCATTGCGTGTTGCTTAAGCCCACCTATAACATTCAAATGATAAAATGCACAAGTTCTGGTGAATCTGTATGAGGATTGATGATGTGTGAAATCAGTATTCAGATGAAGTACTCCTCAAACGGACAAGCTCACAGAACTGTTTCTACTTGCAGTGGATAAATTCTGCCTTTGACATCTGTGGTCTCATGAAAGACATCTGGGGGAGCGTTCTGCAAAAGAAGCTAATGAAACATCTTTGCTCATACCTGCTGCTTTGTGGATAGTTTATCCCATGACATGAACCCCTCAGAGGCACCTTATTGCTTGCAAAACTCCACTTCTTAATTTATCTTCAGTACTTCCAAATCGATAGTAATGAGCTTAAGAAGTTGTCAGGGAAAGAAACAAACAAACCCTGTGTTTCTGTATCAGTGCCAAGATAAAATGGTGATGTGCACGTTAAATATATATATAGGTAGATATATAGAGGGGATTAAATACATAATTTAAGAGAAAACATTCTTGGAGAAAAAAAAGCACTGAGACTGAGTGCTCATTATTTCTAGTTCATTAAAAAGTAATTGTTGCATTTTAGTTTTCTTATAGCTGAAGATTTTAAAGCACTTTACAAGCATTACCAAATTAACTTTCCCAGAATCCCAGGCAGAAAGTGAAGTTTTATTATCTAAACTATATTCATGGAGAAAGACACTGTAGAGTCTTTCTTGAAACTCATATTTGTACACAGAGCCCCGTCTATATCCATGGAAATCACTACATGTAGAATCATAGAATCATATAGGTGGGAAAAGACTTTTAAGATCATCAAGTCCAACCATTAACCTAGAACTACTGAGTGCACTGCTAAACCATGTCCCTAGGCACCACATATACATGTCTTTTAAATACCTCCAGGGATGGTGACTCCTCCACTGCCCTGGGCAGCCTGTTCCAATGCCGGTCAATCCTTTTGGGAAAGAAATTGTTCCTCATATCCAGTCTAAACCTTCCCTGGTGCAGCTTGAAGCCATTTCCTCTTGTCTTATTGCTTGTTACTTGGGAGAAGAGACCAACCCTCACCTGGCTACAACCTCCTTTCAGGTAACTGCAGAGAGCGATGAGGTCTCCCCTGAGCTTCCTTTTCTCCAGGCTAAACAATCCCAGCTCCCTCAGCTGCTCCTCATAACACTTGTTCTCCTGATCCTTCACCACCTTTGTTGCTCTTCTTACGGCACGCTCCAGTCCCTCAGTATCTTGTAGTGAGGAGTCCAAAACTGAACACAGCATTCAAGGTGCAGCCTCACCAGTGCCAAGTACAAAGGGATGATCACTTCCCTATTCCTGCTGCCCATGCTATTTCTGATAAGGATGAGTTGAAATATAGTTATCTTTGTTACTAACCAAGATGCCATAATATTTGTTTTGCAATCTTCCAGTAATGGCAAGATAGTTTTGGTTATAGATTTGAAAGTAAGAGAACTGAATGCAGAATCATTAAATATTCTTTTCCTTGAAAATTTTCAGGCTTTTTCAACTAGACACTGAAATTCACAGCAACCAAATTGACATAAAGCTGTGGAAACTTGTATTTAATTGAAATTTCAATTTACTGACAAAGTTCAGCCATAAATATTTTATTAGCTCAGTAAAGGACATAGGTCAGTTGTGGCACAGGTATGCGTTGTACATGACTTGACTGAGCAGCAATGTAGACCTTGTCTAGTAATTACACTGCAGAGGCCACAGATGATGTCTTCACACTTGTAATACTGTGCTTTTAAATGCAGAATCAAACTTTCACATGTTGAAGCAAAGATAATCTGGAGTAAATGAATTCCTGCTTCTATCCTCCAGCTCAGAGCAGCAGGGGAGAATTTTGCTCATCTTCAGCATTCCTTTAGGTATTAAAAGTAAATAAGAAATAAATAAGATGCCCTCTGAGGCTAACCTGAATAACAATTTTTAGTTTGTTTGTTTCTTTATGATGGTTATTATTAACCAAACAAGTCTGCAATTGGGAAAGATACTGTCTATGAATAATGAAAGGTGTCCTTTTTGTATTCAATTTCTAGATGCCTTGTGATTAAATAGAGGTTGTTCATGAAATAACAATAAAGAATAAAGCGCTGACACTGTAAATCAACCAGAACCAATCTTTAGCTTTCCCAGGCATTACTGTAAGCAAATTAATCTTCTGCACCCAGCAAGCAGCCCTCTATCTCAAAGTAAACTGATAAACTGTGTTTCAGTTCCTGTGTAATTAGGAATAATGGTTCCTATTCTTTTGAGTGAGTGGCAGAAGTAGGACTGATGAGTTATTATTGTCTGTTTGTGAGATATGTGCCTTGTATTATCACCAGCTTGTACTTTTTGCCATATGAACTCTCATAAAGCAAAACAGCATCTTTTTGTCTGGTCTTTTTTTGTGAGCACTCGACCTTCATCAACCTCTACAATCCCCTTGGCTGTGATGCAAGGGAGAGTACTGTGCTGGTCACACACTTCTGTCTTGTATGTCAAGACATAGTTAGAAAGCATAACCCCAGAGGAACCACAAAGTAGTGCAACCTCCTTCCCACTGTACATCATGCAACCCCTGTGCAAAGATGCACTGGACAGGCAAAACCATCGCTGACTTGCAACCTTACCCCCTACATTAATGGGGCAAGAGAAGGAATATGGCACTGTATTTGTGGAGTAAAGAAGGAATTTATGCTGCCAGTGCATAAATCCTGGGTGATCTGAGATGGAAAAGTGAGTACTGTGTTCAGAGTTGGTGGTCTCAAATTTACGCTGACTTCTGGCACTTATATGCATGAATATTGAGGCTGATGTTGAGGGATCAAGTTTACCCATATCTCTTCTTCCCCACCACAGTGTTTGCAGACCATGTGTTGTGGGACACTGACCAAAGGAATTTGGCTGATTCTTCAGGTGAAGTTTCATGAGCCCTTGTGGCACATGCTTGCTTTATGCTTTCATCTGAAAACTTAGGAAAATTAATCACTTTTTGCCCAACAGAACTCTTTCCTTACGAACCCAGGCAGCTTTCCCTCTCTACATCTCTCCTTCAAAAGGCTATTTGAGCAATCAAAAATAGAGGACTTCCATTATTGTAGAAATGAAACATCAGGAACATAGGATAAAAAAGTATATGGGAAACCCATGAATTCTAAATAAAATTGAGATTGTAAATCCTCACTAAACCATCCACTTAGCTAGTAAATTCCAGCAAGAGCACAGGAGTTTGGACTTGGTCTTCACCTTCTTTGTAATAGGATAAAGTCATTTATGGGACTTCTTAAATGCACAAAGGCCTTGTAGGTAGTAATGGAATTGCTGTAAAATTTCAAGGCAGACTTCCTAGTACCTTTCATCACTGTTTTTCAACACATTTTGGTCTGCAGATTCCTTTATGTTTTCCACTAGAGTTTGTATCCCTTTAAGGATATCTTAAATACAGATCATCACACGGCAAAATGCCCAGTGAAATTAAAAATATCCTCTGCTTTCTAATGTTATCCCCTGTAGTCATCTTTAGACATGGACTTTTAGAAGCCATTAGTCTAAATCTGCAAAACATACTTGTAAACCACTGCTAGTTAACTGAGCACTTTTTGTTGAAAACAACTGGATAGTCATGTTTTTATTCTTGGTTTTATGTGTGACTGAAAAATATCATATTATTACAAACCTCTTAATGACTATCAATGACTAGTTATTCTTATAGAAGCATAAAAACCTTAAAAAAATAACCTTTCAAGCCTTTCAATTTGTATGTGGACTGAGACAGTACAAGAGCCCCGTAGTTTGAGACTTGCCAGGCTACAGACTATGCTACAGAAGTGATTATCCCACTATACTCAGCATTGGTGCAGCCTCACCTCAAGTACTGGGTGCAGTTTTGAATGGGCAACAAAGATGGTGAAAGGACTAGACAGCATGAGCCATGAGGACCAGCTGAGGATAATAGGTTTGTTCATCTTAGAGAAGAGGACACATTGCTGTCTACACCATTCTCATGTGGAGCAGCAGAGAGGGACATACTGATCTGTTCAGTGATAGGATGTGAGGGAATGGCTTAAAACTGCATCAGCGGAAGTTCAGATTGGATATTAAGAAAAAGGTCTTCACTGAGAGCTTGGTCAAGCACTGGAACAAGCTCCACAGGAAAATGGTCATGGCCCCAAGCCCGTCGATATTTAAGAAGCATTTGGGCAAAGGTCTTAAATGTATGGTTCAAATTTTAGGTTGCCCTGTGTAGTGTCAGGAGTTGAACTCTATGACTCTCATGGGTCCCTTCCAATTCAGGATATGCCATGAAAAATTGAATGAGATCTTCATTCTAAGTGGCTAAGTTTCTGTTGTGAAACTGCAATTCTACTACGTTCTTTGAAACCTTTGGCACTTTGTCACTCAAGCTCTTAGTTGGACTGATCTCTCCTGCAAATCAGGATATCGGTAGACCTGCATAACAATTTCTTACTAAAGCCTTCTATTCACTCAGGAAAAGGCTGTAGGATCACAGCTGTAATTCTGCCCAATGCTGGCGTCAAAATAAGCAAAGGCAGCAGCAGATTGGAGCTGAGAGATAACTGAGAACAGCTTTTTAAATACATCTGGGGTGTAATTTATCTCACTTTCTGTTTGAAGCTGAATCAGCCCTGTCTCTGACCTTACCATCTCCATCTGGGGATTTAGATCATAGACAGATGAGATGGCTGCATAGAGCTAGGGCTTTAACTGTTGAATAGAAATGTGACAGGAATTACCTGGGGTTTATATAAAACATACCTAAAACATAGATAGCACTTGAGGCAAATAATCTAACTAGACTGTCAGGTCTCTGGGAGCTAAACATTTCCAAACAAGGCACTAAGATTTCAGATGTGACTTTCATTTAGAGTCCAAGCAGCAAAGGCCCTCAATTGTGGGGTGAAACCAGATTCCTGAGATTTATTGTTTCAAGCTGAAGAAGTTTGCCATTGGGATTTCTTAGGCTGTGATAAATAAAAGCCCATTAGATTCCTCCTGGTATCTAGGGAGAGATTGACTGATGCTGTACAGCATAATGGAAAGCTGGCTGATCAATACTGTGCTATTTTTCAATTTAACTATATTAATCGTGCACACTGTTTTCATTTGTGTCTGAAAGAGAAATAAACAGGTGAGAACATCGATTCCTGCTAAATAACAACATTATAAAAGGACATTATTTAGGCACGTCTCAGTTCCTTGCTGTTGTTCTAGCAAGTCAGCACTATGGAAAGGCATCTTCTGCTCATTACCCATGAAAATGAAGACTTGCTAGCTATGATGTCCATCATGCTCCGACAACATGGCAGTATTTCCATGCATCCATGAAGAGTGAGTGATTGGAACAGTTAACAGGGTGGAAAATTAGGCCGTACCTCAGTGGGCAGTCATCAGTTCTTGGCACAGAGAAACCACTCACCTCTTCTAGCACATGGAAAATGATCCCAGCAATTTAAAAGTGATGGCCTCCTTGCCTCCAGAAGACAGCATGCTACAGTGGCTGGGGCAGCATCTGCTGATAGACTCTTTTAGTCCTTAGCGTTTGTCAAGAAGCGTGCAGCAAGCCATTATTTGCTAACGCCTCCCTTTCCCCCCCAATCTATTACATACAAGTGAGAGACAAAATAAAGTGCCACAGCTCATACTCAGCCCTCAAGTTATGGTCAGAGAAAACTCTTGAAAATAAGCTTTTCACTGGCGAGATCTGATGGGTCAAGACTCATGCTTTCAGTGAGCGACCCATGCATCTGAACCTCACATCAGTCCCCAACATAACATGAGCTTTTGCATCCCTCTAACCTCTCTGACAGTTGCTCCATCACAAGGCAGCTCCTTACTACCACCTCCCTGTGCACCAGATGGGTCCCAGTCATTATCTCCAGTGTGGTGCTGCCTCACTGTCAGTCAGGCACACACAACAGATTCATTACAGTATGGCTTTTAAGATGTAAACTAATGAGGTGTCTTGAAAATGCCGTCTAAGCTTCTTCATATTTCCATTTTGCTGCCTTGGGGGTATAATGTGACTCTCCAAAGCCATTTATGCAAGGAGGATTCACAATGTCTGAGGAAATAAGCCTAATAATAAATCATAGTAAAAATATTAAATTACACTAATAACTAATATATATATTATAAATTAATAACACAGTTAAAATAGATAATGCCTAATAAGGTAGATGTTTCTCTAATGTGCATTGCCATTATTCAGTGGAGGTGCACTATTTTACTCTGCTAGGAATTTGGCCCACAGGTTCTATGGAAGGTGGTAGAAGTAGAAGATACATTATAATCAGACAACAGCAAAGGCAAAGATGCAAGACAGGGAGCACCTTCTGCAAAACTGAATCCTACTGCCTTTAAAAGCAGTGGTAAGAATCCTTGACCTAGAAGTAGGCTTTCAACTTCAAACACTTACTGACCCATATGTTTTCTTGCACTAGGAAAACTAAAGTTGTGGATCCACTGACTTCATATAAATACCCTGAGGAGAAGAGGAAATGTAGTAGAAACATTCATACCAGACAGGAGTAAGAAATGATCATGGTCTCAACATGCTAATGACTGGAACAAGGATGGCAAATGAAAAATGGATGAAAAGATATGGCAGGGCACAAGGAGGCTGAGGCACAGGTTGACTAAAACACCTTGCTTACATCAGGCAGACCATGATGTTTTCATTAGGGACTGCATTGATAGGACAAGGGGTAACAGGTTAAAATTTAAACAGGGAAAGTTCAGGTTAGATATAAGTAAGAAGTTATTCAGTGTGAGGTTGGTGAGGCACTGGAACAGGTTGCCCAAAGAAATGGTAAATGCTCTATACCTGGCAGTGTTCAAGGCCAGGTTGGACAGAGCCTTGGGTGACACTGTCTAGCGTGAGGTGTCAAGGTCCTTTCCAACCCGAACCATTCTATCATCCTATGATGTTCAGTGTTTTATGCACAAGATTGCCTGTGGGATTCTGCAGCCTTCTGCCCAAGCTTTGGCCATATCTATGCAATTGCAGCAGGGGGACAAAGATACAGATGGCACTGGAGGCATCAACAACCCATACCAACTCACTGGTAGTGGATCTTCTGACAGGCTTCTCAGAAAGAGTTTTCAGGCTCCCTCCAGGCACTGATCAACTTTTAGAGAAAGGAGAATCCTGAAGTTCCCACATACATTAACATAACTCACACTCTGCCAGCCTTCCATTTTCTGATGTTAACACAAAGAGTCACACCATATGCAGCTCTCCACCTTTGATAAACTTATAATTTATACACCACTTTGCTGTAAGACCAAACATTGCTGCAGGACTCCAGGATGTTTTGGGTGGGATGGAAAAGTTCAATGTATTCGCTATCCCTTATTAAAACTCCCTTGTGACTGACAATATTTAGACTGACAGAAGAGCTAATTAGTCCAAGACAGCTTGGGAACCTTTCTGCTGAATTCAGAAGGCCTCGGGATCAATCAGTTGGGTTTTGTGCTGGCAGGAAGAAGAGATGCTTGCCCTGGGCTGCTGTGACAGACTATTCCAGCATTGTGTCTGAGTCATAGCATTATATTTCCTCTCCTGTTCAATGACATGCAGGTTCATTTGACAGACATTTCTCATTGTTTTTACTGCATCAAATGCTTTGGCAGGCTCTTTTGAGGAGACAGGTGTCCAAAATACATATTTTAAAACCAAACTCCATGAAATCCTCAAATATTAATAGCTTGCCCCCACCTGAAAAATTAAGCTCTCATTTCCTGTGATCTCTCAAACTATACAGCCAAGACCTGCTTTCCTCCCACTCCTCAGATGGCAGTTTCAAGCCACATTAATTAATTCATTTCCTGATTACCCCAGGAGAGAAACAGGTCACAGATTATTATTGCCATCCCTAAATTAAAAATGCATAAACTGAGGCATAGCAACACCAAGTGAACTGCTTAGCAAGGTCAAGATTAAACAGTTAACCATTAGGCCACCATCTCTTCAAAGGAAAGGGGTAAAACTAACAGCTGCAGGCAAATATGACCAAATAAACACTTTAGACCCTATGCTGCCTAATATGGGGGCCCAGATCGTTTATATCATGGTTAGTATTTGTGTGAAGAGTATATGACAAATAACTTGGAGAAGCCTTTTGATGTGAAGGAGGATACAAGTCAATTGTCCCACACACTGACAGAATTCAATCTCAGAGAAACTGCTCAAAACTGAAAAGGGGAGATCATAGTAACTTGAGAAGAAAATCTGAAAAGCTGGGAGCAGATCCCAGGAATCTTTAATCTTCTCTGGGCACAAAGCAGTGGCTGGAGCACACAACTTCTCATTTTAAAGCTAAGGTAATAGTAATCTATAGCAGTAATTAAATTGCTATTTCTGCACTGGTGTCTTCTTCAAGACCAGCACTACCTTGGCCATGGCAGTCAAGGGTAAGAATAACTGTCTGAAAGTGATGTTTGTTTTAATCACAATGGCCAATTAAATGCTGTGACCTGTGATTTTATATTATGCCATGTCCAGAGAGCCATTTCTCCTGATCATCCCTGTGTCAAGACATAGGTCAGCTCATCTCTTACCTTTGTATGGGGATTTCTAGACAACCTAAACAAAGGTTTAAGTGACATGGGGCTGGTGTGCCTGTTTCTAAACCACAAAGAATTGGGTTACAGCTAAAACAGACACAAGAGCTCGGAAGCACTACTAACCCAGTTCCAACGCTTAGTAGATATCTGTGCATTGCCTTTAACCAGTTATATTTAAAGGCTGAGGTGCTCTAAGATAGCCAGCTTCTTACTAGTCAGCCTTTTCTTCCTCTTTTCCTTTTTACTTTCTCTGAAAGACGCAGGCAAGTGAGAGGAATTCTATTTAAAGGACAGCCATCAATGAGTAAAAGACCAACAGAGCATGAACATGTAGAAAGCAAGACATCAAAACACGGTAAGATCAAAGAATAGAAAAATGTTGGGCATATAACCTTTATTGTGAGTGTTAATCCAGCTAACCTTCCTTTTCCCGCACTGTTATTGTCTGCTTCAGATGTGTAGGCTTAGGGTGAATTATGTTTCTGTATTTTCTAGTCTTGTCACAAAGTCCATTTTAATGGTTGACTGAGAAAAAGGAAAGAGATTTTCCCAGTTTTGGTCTCCTGACAGAGACAGTCCAGTGTGAACTGCTTCAAAGAGTTGCTTTGCAGAGCATTGTTGCAGTTTCTTTTAATCTAATGCCATGGTTTTACATCCATTACTGAGGTGTCTGATCCCACATAATCAAAGATTGTGTTATCTTTCTAAGTCATATGACATGATATAATTTACATTTTATAGAAAAAGAGCAATTAGCCAGAGAAAATCACAGATAAATCACTGAGATTCAAATGGAGAACTGTAATTCTTTATTGTGCAATTTGTAAAGGCGACTTCCATTTGCCCTAAAAGACAAGTTAAAACTAAAAAGTTAAAGTTAATCCAAGAATGTATTGCTGAATTCCAAAATAATTACATCTTCTCCACAATTGCAATGCAAAAAGTATCCCAGACTGAGGAACTGCTAATGCCCTGGGATAATGGGGGCCTGAGCAACTAATAATTGCTGTATTTGTGGGAAAGACAATGCTTTACTGAAACATGCAATTACAGCTTGTTTGTAGAAGTGTAGAATTCAGATATCTTAATGATGGATCAGCCTAACACACTACAAACAGAAGGGCTTGCCTCTCCCAAGCATCCAAGATAGCGATGTTACAAAACATGGTTATGTAGCACTGGATTTGCCACTAATCTGGACTGCAGGAAAAAAGGAAGGCTGAAAAACTGCACAGCTGAAGTCCATCAGATGTGCTAAGAGCACATACCCTTTTGCAGCTCTTCCATTCAGCTCTCATCAGAAAAGTCTGAGTTTTAACCAACTACCCGGAGGCAAAGGAAATGATAGAGTTTTGCATGAGAGTGACAGGTTTTAAGCCATCAGACACCTAACTCTCCCTTGACTTTTGTGATAAGAACATAGCAAATGAGAATTTGTAGTAATTTTGGAAGGGAGAGTGAGGTATGTTTTCCTCACAAGTGTGCAAGCTAGCACAGAGAAGAAGTACAAACAGTCTAGTTTCAAGAGTTAGGCATCAAAGGCAAGAGTTGCCACTATCACTGTGAAATAAATCTTTAAGGTGTAACAAAGAACAATAATTACACTATAATTGGGCACTCTATCTGCAGACGGTTATGTATATTCACCCCCTAAATACCTATTTTCTTGATGAAACTGTTGTCTCTCTGCTAGATCTGTCCAGCTTTAGGTCAAATCTAACCATGGCTTAAGAATATCATGTACGCCCTGGTCACTGTCTGAAGACCAAGACAGTAGATTTATTGAGGACTTCCAAGAAGTTGGCTTTGGTCATTATCAGTTCAAGCAGGATTAATATAATGCATTTCCATAGAATAAAACTAAGTGCTACCTGATGATCATTCACCATCTTTGAGATGAACAGTAGCTGCTTTAAAGCTAGACATCTGCTCTAGTATAAAGTCATTGCCTAGATTACATCCTATGCAATCAAAAGCAATGAGCATCTCCAAAGAACTTCACACCATGCTACTTATCTAAGACAACCATTTTAGGACTGATGAATCACCCTTTTCCCTTTGACATACAGGCTATGGTACCTAGTGTCAAACTTCACTCTTGGCTTTTTAATGAACATTAAGTTAATTAAATCAATTGTGCCTGTGAGTGAGTTGGAGCTCAATTCTGGCCTTTGTCATATATACCTGCTTATTCTTTCAGGACCTCTGCTTTAGGACAAGGATATATTGTCAATTTAGCTCCCAAGCTCTCTCAAGCAACGTCTATTGCTTTTTTGCCATTCAAAAAAGTCCTCTTGAACACGTCAGTGGGGTTCCACTTGGAATTCTTGTGTCTTACCCAGAGCAGTAGGCAGGTGTATTAACCTTCAACTATTAGTAAGCATCCTTAAAACACTGTAACCAGATGGAAGCCATTTTCCTCTCCATTTTCCCGTTTCCAAGCATTGCTTTAAAAAACATTTTTGGCATCTTTTGCCTCTGTCATTTCCAGGTCCACAGAAAAGACTGAAAGGGAGGAAAAATGCAGTATTTATAGGCTAAAATAAATTAGTGTAGAAATTGTTTGCTTCAGGTTTCTTAATGTTCATTCCCCCAATGTAAAGATTTACGATTTAAATAAAATAATAATAATAAAAAAAGGCAAAACCTCTGAATTTGCACTTTTACAGGTTTGCATATCGTCGTTTTTTGGAGGACAATTCACACCAGGCAACAAAGACTGAATAAATCATTAGGTACAGACAGAGGAATGCTTTAAAAGGAATGATTTGCAACACATAATACTGTAAAACATTACCCACAGCAAATGTTGGATCAGCATTATATATAGAGCTGCCACTTATGAGTTTTATGGGCTTCTTGGGAGGTTGCTTACGAACAGTAGTATGTTCTCTCCAGTGCAGGGCTATGAAACAGGAGATCCGGATTCTATTTTCAGCTCAATCAATGCCCTTACAATGTCAGTTAAATAAATTACTCCATTTCTCTGTTTGCCCTTGCAAAAATAAAGGTGAGCTGTTCATTCACATGAATTTTAAATCTTAGTTAGGAATGCTCTTTGAGATCGTCAGCTGGAAGCTGAGACACAAATGCAAACCACAGTTTGTACTGAGGATTTGGAATTATTTCTTAGGCAGAGGAATTTCAAAGCATTTTAAGATTCTGTATGCTACATGAAAAGACTCAGTCCAATTTTACTAGGCACAAATGACAATTATTTGTGGTGGAACAGTCTATCAGAGGATATAAAAGCCCATGGGTTGGTTTGTAAGCAGATTATATGGATAACATATATTGCTTGGGTTAATCTTGTCTCTTCAGCTCTAAGAAAACCAGAAGCAAACATCTTACTCCAGACCAAAATCGTTCTTCCTCTTTCTACTTGCTTTTATTATGAATGGGAGCTGTAGGGAGGAAAAATAATCCGAGGGCATTTCAGCCCTTAACTGCATGTAATTTCTAATCCATCTAGACCGGAGTGATGGAGGACTCCGTGACATACATACAAGCTCTGACAGGATTTCCTCAGGACGTCTAAGTTGGACATTGGTTTTATGAGGTTAGTTTTATTTTGGCAGCAGACATCCAGGAGGTCTGTAGCAGCACTAAAACAGAATGGAGCCACTTTTCACCTTGGAGCACATTATTATTTAAAACCTTTCACCATTTAGGTATGTGAATTTGGTCAGATATTTCCCTTCACATGAAAATCGAGTTTAGTTCAGAAATCTGCTCCTGCCTCTTGCCAGGAACTATTATTAGATGATTTTCTTAATAATAGGATTTTTAAACAGTTAATTTTATTTTACCAATGTGCAGCTGGTTTGCTCTTTAATTAACCTTTAACTGTATTATCCATAGCTCCTAATCAAAGATTATAGGAAGAAAGAGTGCCTTAGCCAATGTTCAACTGTTTCATACATTTAATAGTTTATATATTTTACATGTTACACTTCCCTTACTCTAGTGAGTCATGGGTGTAAGACAAAAACCTAAGTGCCTTCTGCTGGTAAACATATCAGCAACACTTTCCCCCAGAAAAGTTTATTAGCTCTATCTTGCTATCCTGTAAGCAGTAACATATATTGAAAGATGACTCACATTAAGTGTAGAAAACAGGCAGAACAAGCTTGTTTGGATTGCAAAATACTACATAGACTCACTTCTCAGTGCTAAAAGCTGCCATATCTATGTCTTGAAGAGAGCAGATCACCCACTCCAGAGAAAATTGCTCCCTTCCTCCATCAGTAGTCTGAGGTTGTATGATCACAGTGCCAAAGAAAGGGTAGAAGTCAAGGACATAAATGTACCATCTCCCAGTTTGGGGAGACAAAGGTCAACTCTCAGCAGCTGGAAGCAATCTGCAGAATTGGGTGGATGGTCATTAGCAGGGTGGGGAAGTGGCTAACTCCCTCATTGCTGTGAAATGATTTGGAGATTAAAGGTAAGCCAAGTGCTTCTGGGCTTTTCTTCATACAAAATGTCTTAAGTGGGGTTTTTTTTTAAGCTAAAACATGTAGGTACAAATGAGAAACCCAGGTCTTGAGGTGGTTCCAGTGTGAGATTATTAAGTCAGGATAAGCATCTGTAGGAGGGGAAGTTTGAGCATCTCCTTTATGTCAACTCTATACCTGAGTGCTGTCATCATGATGAACAGCTCTCCTGTAACTCCACATGTCTAAGTGCTATAGCATGCACTCGCCCTTATGTTCTCATGGAGGTCAAATCTTTGCCTCACCATCATTGACAACATCTCTTTAACTCAATGATGAATGGTCTCTTTGTGATCAGTGTTATTACAATGAATTTCTGGAGGAAATTATAATAATGGAGCACTTAAAAGTAAAGAGCTAGCACTTGAGGTATCTAGCTATTAATTATAAATGCCAGTCTCAATCAGGAATTCTTTTTTATGTAAAACCGATCTGTTCTAAGTACTATTTTAGTGTTAATTAGAGAGAAGCAAAGATGAAGTGTTATCCAATGATGAGCTTTCATTGCAAAGTCTGCTGACCCCTTGTGCCTATTTCTGGAGGTGCAGTGGTGGAGTCCCTGGTGTTAGCAAATGCATTTAAGATATCAGTGTTTTGGCTTTGTCCCAAGTAACTGCAATGATGACACCTACAGAAGCTTCATTTACCAATAAGACTGTGTTTAATTGCAGCACAGAAAAAGTACTTTTGAAATATGAAGACCCATGTTTTAATTAAATATAAGGAAATATAAGCATTTATTGAAAAGCCAGAGAAGGGAAACAACTGCAAACAGTGACCAAGGCTTTAATATGCTTTGTTAGTGCATCCATGAGCCAGGAAACAGGCACATAATTTGAGTATATTCAAATGAAACCTCCTTGAACAACCTCTATTGTCAGAGATGCTGACAGTGGCATTGAAGGTCACGGATGCCAACCATTCTGTTGCTGGATCCCCAGCCTGTGGAGTCCCTTTCCACTCTTTCTCCATATGCTCACCAAAAAAGCCCAACCAGTGCTACAGAGACTGTGGATCAAGCTACAACTGAAATTCACAGTTCTTCCCAGATCACTCCTAGGAAGGTTGTTTTCTGTCCTGCAGGCCAGAAGGAAGTGTGATGAACTACAATGACTGCTGCTGATGCCTTTTTTTACAACCTAGTAGAGTACTGCACTGTTTTGTAACTCTTGTAGTCATTCCTGACATAGGTCAGATTGATGCAGCTGGAGTAAGGAGGCTGAACCTGAAACCAAACATTGTCTTTTGAACAGAAATGAATCAGACATTAACCTCTATTTTGCTGCAAAGAGACATGAATAAAAACCTTCAGAACCATCAGAGTGATCACTCCTTAGGTACAGGACCCTTTTTTGAACTATGGCCAGTTTCTCATAGTTCACATGAAAGTGTAAAAAGACATCTAAAAGTGGCCTAATTAGGATATCTTGCCTACATTGAAGCCTTTCTAAATTCCTATAACTTTAGGAATTTAAATCCAGCCATTTCCAGAGGTTTTCCTCCCTTCTTTACAAATGTCAGCAGACTCTTATTAACTACAGGAATGTGAGCCTTTACTTTACTTGTCTACATCGAGAGTCTTGAAGATTGGGAGATAACCTTTCCTAGTTCCTGAATTTTCCTAACTATCCCTTTCATTTCCTCATGCATGAGAATGAGCCTCATTTCTTTGCTCACTGCTGCCCTTATGCCTCCTTTTCTGTCATTAGAGAACTAAATGTTTGGAGAATGTAATTGTAAAAATAATTCTTTAATGTAAAAGGCTCCAGAGACAAATGTCAGATTTTATTTCCGCTACAGCCCATAATGGTACTTGATAGAACCATTTATAATTTCTTAAGAGGGAGAAATAATTCTCTTTAACTGATTTATTCATATAAAGCCATTTTCTCTTTCCCTGTATGCAGTGGATCAAACTGAGTTACGTTTCCTAATTGGCTATTGATATGTGGGGGGCAATTCTAACGATGCCCACCACCATCTTCTTTTATAACCAGTGATCATCAGAACAGGCCTGAGACCTTGGATAAACCAGCTGGAAACCCGCTGATATCTACTCTGATTCCCCAACCTCTTAAAATAAAGTCATTCTGCACAAAAGAGCTATAAAACATACAGGGGAGTTGAAAGCAGCACTCCAACCTATCCTACGGGGATATGTTCTGCTTTGGAGGATTGAGGGCTTTCAAAACCCACTGGGTGTTGACCTCTTGATTGCTGGTTCACCTTTACTAATGAAACCACTGCCTTGAGCGTCCTGACTGAGAAGACCTTTGCCAGGCAAAATAACCCAATGGCTACATGTCTGAAAGGAGTGAAGAGGCACACTTTGACATCTTTGCTTTATAAATAGGCACAAAGCATGGCAGGGAGGCTTTAAAAATAATTTTCCTCTAAGAGAGGGAAAGATGAATGCTGAAGATGAAATTTTGACCCTGCAGAAGTCAATGGAAAGGTGCCGACTGATTTCAGTTGGGCCAAGGCTTCATCCAAAGCATTGATCCATTTTGATGGGCTTACAATAGTCGCACAAAGATGGAGAGGGCTTTTGAAATGGTATTCAGTGCTCTAAGGCAGCTAAGAGATCACTTGATCTGAAAACCAGGGAAAATGGCACAACTGTGTCAATTATTTCAGGATTTGCAGAATTGTTAAGGGAAATGCCCAAACTACGTATGTAGATTCATGCTTTAGCTTGTCACTCTAAACAATAACAAACACATTCTGTAAGCTGATATATATGTTTGCATTCCTATTTTATTTTATGCTGCTCTTGTTTTTTGTATCTGAAAGGGGCCTACAAGGATGCCAGAGAGGGATTCCTTATCAGGACTGTAGTGATAGGACAAGGGGTGATGGGTTCAACTGAAACAGGGGAAGTTCAGGTTAGAGATAAGGAAGAAGTTCTTTACTATAAGGGTGGTGAGGCACTCAAATGGGTTGCCCAAAGAAGTGGTAAATGCTCCATCCCTGGCAGTGTTCAAGGCCAGGTTGGACAGAGCCTTGGGTGACATGATCTGGTGTGAAGTGTCCCTGTTCATGGCAGGGGGTTTGGAACTAGATGATCTTGAGGTCTTTTGCAACCCAAACTATTCTATGATGCTATGATTCTATGACGACCACTGAAATTTGTCTTGAACCAATACCATTAATGTTGTTAATGAATATAGCAAACAGATTTTCTGCAACATCAGTACAGAAGGTGTTGCAATCAAATCAGATAGCAAAATCTGAATGAGAATGATGTAATGTCAAGGAAAAAAATAAGCGACAGCGGGAAATCTGAAAACAGTCTCATCTAGTGAAAGAACAACAAAAAATTGAGAAAGGACTGAAAGTGGTAATACTAAAATGATCTGTATTGTGTCCAAATAACACCTAACTATGCTGTATCTAAGACTAGCCAATAAGAACTGCTTAGGAAAGAGTATATGCAGCAGAATTATAAGGGGTGACCCCCTCCCTAGTATATTCTCTGACATTTTTATATTAAAACAATCTTACAGTGTGTAAAAGAGATTCATAAAATAAACAAATGCAATGTTCTGAGCATCAGTTATGGATTCAAACTTAATATTTGTGGCATAAGTCTCAAGGCACAGATTTGGGGTAAATGCCAAAAAGAAACTTTTAATAGAGTTCAGGGAAGCTTCAAATGACAATCAGCTGAGATTTCTAGAACAGTAGGTCAGACAAACATTTATGAGAGATGATAGCTGATCCTGGAATGAGACAGAGAATGCATCAGATAAACTCTTGAGATCTCTTTCAGACATATTTTCTATGATTTCATATCTTCTCTGTCATCTTCTAACCATCTTCCAGGTGTTTTTTGTATCTTTAGTAGAAAACATATAATGTGTTTTATGAATAAACCATGTTCAATGTTTGGCTGAGGAAGATGAAGTGAAGAAGTCACAGCTTTTCTCAGGTAGAATATGATTAATAACTGCACAAAGCCAGAAATAGACTGAAAATTAAAAAGTCTTTTCAGGAAACTAGATGAACTTCAATATCATTCAATATTTAATCTGTAAAAAAAGAAAATAAATAAATTAAACCCTAATGAGAATTAAATGAAGATTCAGACTTCACATGGGAACACATCAAAGTAGTGTCCCAGTACAATTGAAGATAAATGTTGTTTTCATACAATAACTGAGAATTTTCTTCTCTCTATTATTGAACACAGCTCCATGGTTTTTATTATCTGTTTTCACTCACTATGTTAGTAAAATCTCTTCTTTTTACTTTTTCCTATGCTGGCATTCTATACTCTCAGATGTAGGACCAGACATGGTATGTTTCTTCTGCATCATATGTCTGCTTGCTAACAACTGAATATTTATCTATTAAATTAGAAATCATTTGTGTACATGAAGTCAGCTAAACATAATTGTATTCATCACATTGCAATTATATCATAGTTATTACCTCAGGCATCACTAAAAACATGTAACAGTATATAAGCTGAAACCATTAAATCTTCATATAAGATTTTTCTTGAGCAATTGGCACCCAGCCAGCCAGCACACTTACAGGCTTCTCAATGTGCATGTCTTCTTGTACTGAACAACATTTAAAAAAGAAAAAAGCAAATGAACACTTCATTTAGAGGAAATTAGTTCTCCTTTATAGTTTCATTTAAAAATGTTGTGGAATAGTAGCTTTCTTTGTTTCTCATTACTTCTATAAAAGTTTTTTCTCACTCCCATAAGTATGGAAAATCTTAAGCCAGAAACAACAGAGCTAAATCCCACCTTGACATTTTTACATTGATACTAATCAAGGCTAATCAGGGTTGTCCCTGTAGCACATAGCAACATAATAGTTTTTCTAAACACAATTACACCCTACAGGTCTTAATTCATTCTTTTAGAGGCACAAAACATTGAGTTCATCTAGTTATGCGTTTCTCAGTTTGATTTCTAAAAACTGAAATTTTATAACTAACTGAATAAAACCCATGGTTACCTTAATTAATCTTGTCCTATTTCCCTTTGCTTTTCCATGAGGATAAGTATTTTGTTTGATCTCATGAACAGTCACTAGTGAAAACCACTTCTTGACATATTATTTTTCCCCCATGTCTATGATCTACTTTGTGTGTTCATTATTCCTTAGTCAGATGACAAATAATACAGGATTAGCACTTTCTCAGACATCTCATGGAAGCAACTTGTTGCACAGAATGAATGTTTCTTGAGAATCTTTTACAAGAGTCTCAGTATTGATTTTATGGTAATGTGTTAGTGAAGCATTATACTTACTTTTCTGAAGCATGGTTTCAGCCTTGTTTGTGCTATTCTTTCTATGCAGCCAGTTTATATCACAAAGTATGAGGAAATTCATGGTAGGTAACACTACACATCTTCCATATTTACTATAAGAATTACCTAATCAAATTTGCTATCATATACAATCATCCTATGTGTTAGATAATGATGCTGAGCAATAGAAACATCTGAGTGTTAAGAGTGGTTTCACTTCAAAAAATGCTTTGAAGAAGTTATAACTATTTTTTTGTCTTTTTAATAGCAAGTTCATACTTTTACCTTGATTGTGTACAGTAGTTTTGAACATTGTTTAACTTTATTCTATAAATATTTTTTCACAGAGATGACCACAATGTAAGTCTAACTTAAACAGCTTCTGTTAGTTTCAGAGAAATCTGGAAAGGTGTACCTAATGCTCTGTTTCGAGAGCTCAGACATCACTTTCCATGGAACTTGTGACAAGGTGGTGGAAAATTTTAGCCATATTTTGGCTGTTAAATCAAGGGAAAAGATTATCTTTGCCAAAAACAATTCACTCTGTGATTCTTTACCTCAGTATCTGCAGCATTCTGCCCGTTATCTGTTTTCTCTACTCATTGTCCTGATTGGCAAGGGAAGTACAGGTCACTCTGCAGTGCCACCTGAACACAGCTGCGCAAGCTGCTCCTTGTAATGACAAGCTTATTATACAATAGCAAGAAATCAAAATGCACGTTTCCTGGCAAGCTGAAAGCTATCACTTTCAACAGAAGGGTAACTAATGTAAAACGGAAAAAGAAGCCTTCGCATTCATACCTCTTTGTAAAAGGAACTATTGCATAAGTTGTGTCTGTGACAAAATATGCTGAGGTCTGATTAATAAGGAAGCTGAGACAATGAGAGGAAAAACATTTTATTAAATACAAAATGTGTTCCGATCAAACAAAATACAAGTCTCATCAATAATGGCTTGAAAGAGACTATCTTACTGCCTGCATCAAATGTGTCTGGTTTTCGAAGACTGCTTAGGTAAAAGTGAATTATGCTGCTCATGCATTTAATGCTATGTTTTTCTATGCATCACTTGTTATAGATTACAACAGTGAACTGAAAACACAGATATAGTGGTGTGAGGGATATTTGTTATAATTTTCTGGCTAGCTAATCTGAATTTGTTTCCCAAGCAGGTGGTTTCTACGGAATTAAAGAAGCAGAAAATTGTTTCTACAAATTGGAATTGATGAAATATCTTTTTCTAAGGCACAAATGCAAGAAATTGCTGATGAAATTATGTGTTAAAATAATTAAGGTGAGTTATTTGCTCACTGCTTTTGTATGTTTTTTGTGGGTTTACTTATATTTTATAGACAAGCTGAGTGACATGCTTCACTCCTGAGTATTTATAATCATACAGCTTGAGCTGTCAATTCCATGAAGAAATACACCACAAAAATACCCTAAAAACCATCCAAAGATTAGGATTTAACCAAAAGATCCCATTTCAGAAACAAATGGAGAATTATATTCAGAGTTTTGTGAGGCATTTTTTTCAATTTTGTAAAATCAGATTAGTTGAAGTAGAAATAGCTTAGGTCTTGTGCAGTTATGGTGGTTTTCTTTTGAAATTCTCCAAATCAAATCTGACTTAATTTTGACTTTCTCATAAGGTAAAGACCAAATTTTTCTGAAGCTCTTACGTCTTCTCAAAACTATTACTTTTAAAGATATTTACTATAACTCTAAAACTATTTGCTGATCTTTCCCAAATCTTCATTCATATTTGGACCTGGTCTCCCAAGGAAACTTCCTTGAGATTTTGACTTGTCTAGACATTTCTTGTTGATCATTTTTCAACCTTTCTTGTCAACTCAGTTTTTCAATTTAAACAGCACCCAGAAGCTAGAGATGCTAAGAGAAAGCTTATTTCCTTCTAAGTCCAGAATGGATCATTACAGGAAACTCTTGAAACTTTCAAGATGTAAAGGTGTCAAAGGTAATACAGAGAAAATAGTATCTAGAAAATCTCTTCTGTGCTTAACTACTCCAATAACATAAGAAGGCAATTGGCTGGAAGATCCAGGTCCATCATGAAACGAATGGTTTCTCTATCAGAATCAAAATTGATGTGCTTATCTTGGTCATTACATCTGCTTATGGATGCTGGAGAGAGGGTAGACGTGCAAGTGACACAAGTAGATTTTAAGCCTCAGAGTGAGAATGTTCTCATGAAACTATATTGTATTGTGTTTTCAGAGGTTATATGAAAATCATTTAATCATTTAATCTGACTTTTTCTTCTTAACAGTATCGTTTCAGAAGATTTTGGTTGAGGTAAAAGAATCAAACCTTTCAGTGTTATTTTTGCTTTTATTTGCCTCACATGACCCTTGTCCCTTCCTTTCTGTTTTGTGGCTTAAAAATACCCCTAAAACTGAGCTTAAAAAAAATATACATGTTGTTTATGAGCAACAAATTTCCTTTCATATTTTTAAAATTACTTTCTGCTTCTCATATATGCCCTTGCTTCACATATTCCTTTACATTCAGGAGAAAATAACAGAAAAATCCTGGTTAGCGTAAGCATTTCAGCTTTTAAAGTATTGCATTGCATACTTCTCAATAGATTATTAAAAGTTTTCCAGTTGCGTTGGGTCAAAGTCTATCAGGCAAATGCTCCATGTGAAAGACATGGCTAGGAATTCCATTTCAGTTTACGTAACCTAAAATTAGGTGTCTTCAATGTGAGCTGATGCATAATTTCCCTCAAAGTTAATAGAACTCTAGGGCTTGATGCAGATGTCTAAGCATAGGCATTCAATACCATCTGAAGGGCACCAGAGTTTGAAGTTCCAGCTGTCAGCTGAAAGACACCACCCTTTAGGTCCTGTGACTTGCCAGTGCTGACCTCTGAGATGGCACCATGGGTGGAAACTTGTGTTCAGACTACACAATCAACATCCTAAACAATATAACTAGTAAAATCTCAAAACAGTTTAGCTAACTAATCCCTGTATATTCACTTGAATTAAACTGTTCTGTAATTTTTGTTCAGTAGATCTCTAATAGAAACTTAAACATATCAGTGCACCAGCAAACGTCTACATTTATATTTCTTCATTGCAACCTTATTTCCATTCATATTATTTGTCATATATCAAATTTGAGATACCTCTTGTTTTCCTTTTAAAAGTTGAAATTAAACCCCTGTTTAAGTTTGAACCCATTACCCACTACAGTCCCAGATGAAGAGTCCCTCCCCAGCATCCTTATAGGCCCCCTTCAGGTACTGGAAAGCTGCTATGAGGTCTCCAAACAGCCTTCTCTTCTCCAGGCTGAACAGCCCCAACTTTCTCAGCCTGTCTTCATACGGGAGGTGCTCCAGCCCCCTGA
>JANHGB010046983.1:448-14452 GCA_026283785.1 Coracopsis vasa
ATCACAGCTCCAAGTCAAAGTATAAATAGATTTGGCTGAAAACATAACAAAGTCTGTTATGCTACTATGAGCAGAGCAGAAAGGTCACAGTTAATGTATTAAGCAGATGGGTCCCAAAGTATATTTTGTTAACACACTGTTCAAATGGTATCCTGTGCAAACTAATTAGATTGCCTTTTTGTCAAATGCTCTCATCTTACATGATAAAACAGTTTAATCAAAAATGATACATTACTTGCAAAAAACTCCAGTCTTTAAGTCAGTGTGCAGGTTGTTCCATAAATAGCCATTAGGCAATTTTATTCTACATAAAGCTTCTAAATGAAAGCATCTGTATTACAGGAGTGCTTTGTTTTGTGATTAAAAACATTGGCATATTCTTAATCTTCTAATTTGTAAATATTCCGATGTCAGAAGGCACCAGATCAGTTTCTGGAAACATCTGCCGACAAGTAATCTTCATACCTGAGTTGGGTGTCTTCCTGGCACTTTGTAAAGCAGTTAAGAGACCTTTCCCTGTGAAAGCTCCATTGGAGTACAAGGATTCTTCTGGAAGTAGCAAATCCTGAACCACTAGATGGCACTCACGAACCTGTAATCCTCGAGCTTTCAGAGCAAGGAGGACTAGATTATTTTGCCTGCCAACGGCAGCACTTTGAGGCAGATTTTCATAGCAAAGGTAACACAGACTGACAATACACTATTACTATTGTTACATAAATAAACTATTCAAGTCGATAAAGGAAAAGAAGAAGAAAATCTTGAAATCATTATGGGATGGAGGGATGAGTCTGACTCTCCTGTTCATCTGTCTCCCAAGGCAGAATACAACTGAGAGATTTTAAAAATGCAAGATTAAGAAAGCAAAGATACTTGTCAGTGACCCTAGATGTTACTGGATACGACAGGGGCTTCTGAGTGTAGGGTTCTGTGCCTTTTAGATAAAAAGTAGGATTCTATCTCACCAAGTCTATGAAGCATGTACTATTCATGTATAAATTGTTATTTTTACATACTATATATCTATTAGGTAATTTTTAGGTAGCCACCCTTTGCATAATAAGTTTTATTATGATTATGTAGATACAGATCTCTGTTCTGTTCTTCTTGAAGTCAATGGGAGTTTTCCTACAGCAAAACAATCGAAGAATTGGGCATGCAGGCTATGGGAGAGAACATGGAAGTGCCCTTGAGGCCTGTTGCTGTAACAAACCCAAATGAAAATGAAACAAGCAAACTAACTACCTTGATAAACTGAAGCTGGTTATCCAGGGCACGTGCCAGCTCCAAAATCATAGCACAAGGCACGGCTGAATCAGTTGCTCCTACAAACACTCTCTCCTGCCACTGTTGTCCAAAGAACTTTGAGTCGTAGTGGCAGGCTAGAACCAGGTGCCGTTTTGCAGAGGGGTTGAGTGTGCTGATAATATTTGAGAAGGTTTGATATCCATATGGTGTGTACCTCTGAAACGTGTCTTCTTCAATTTCCCAGCCGGCCTGTAATCTTTGAAGACGGTGCTTGATATGCTGCAATTAAAAGGAAAAACAACCACGTTAATATTGCTTGCTTCAGAAAGATGTTGCAGACAAATTGTGCTTAGTTATCAGTGGCACTTGGGCTTATTTCTGTGAGTTCATGGTATTTTTAACAGATAAATTTTACAGCAAAAATTGTAATGTCACTATACAAAATAAGCAACATCTTTGCTACCTTATCCTGTGGCTGGCTAAGCTGCTTTTCATTTCTCCCTTTTGCCTCTTGTTTTTGGAGTCTGAAGGTGCTTTGAATGATTGCCTGTTAATATGACACATTTAGATCTTGATCTCTGCAGTTTCCAGGCTGGTGGTTTTTGAGGTGCCACCAGGACAGTATTAATGTTTACTTCTTCAAATCCCAACTCAGTTGTGACCTTAAATTAAGTATCAAAAAGGGCTGCAGAGAACTCGATGTGGCTAATCTGACAATTACCACACATAGATGTCACAGCAGCATAAAAAAGATATTGAGTGTTTGTTTGTTTGTTTGCTCTAGGGGCTGGGGAGGATGTGTGTGTGTGTGTTTACTTTTTAGTCTTTTTAGCTTCTATGAGATATCTGCGTTTCAGGTGACATAAGTTGCTTACAGGGCTGTACGAGACAGTCTGATTCCTCTAAACTATAGAAAGAATTAAACATTTCAGAACAATGTTTTAAAAATTAAACCCCGTACATGTAGCTTAGGTAAAGATAAAGACAGGGACTACATAAAAGAGATCATTCATTTTAGGTATCATTCTACCTAAAGAGAATATCTCTAATAACAACCCCAGTTATACTTAGTACACAGTTCTGGCTAATTCTTATTAGAGAGTTCTCTGCTGAGCAACTTATTTTTATGTGTCCCTAGAGTGCTGCTTCGAGGCAGATTCCTCTCCCTTTAAATAAACATTAGGAAAAGCCTCTAAGGGGTAGAAAGAAAATTGACTTTGAAGACTTGTCCTGCTCTTAGTGAACTCAGTGGGAATATTGCCATAAATGTTAATGCTAGAACAAACTGCCATTTTGTTTGCAGTCACCCTCTAAAAGCTCTTACTGTGTTGCATGACTATCTGTAGTCAGAGCAAAGGATGTCTGTGATGGATTATGGGGAATATAGGCGCCTGACTGGATTTCCCAGTGTCCACTAGCTATAACTGGTACTAGTCTTCTCCCTTCTTCTGTGTCTTAACAAAGAAATGTCATTCCTTTCAAAGTCCGTTGTGCTTTGACAATGAGAACTCTTCTTTTTTTCCTCTGATGGGGCCCTACTTTGGTACCTTGTAACAGGATGATCCTATTTTGAACATGATTTGTGGGTTTCTAGCCAAGGCTCAGCTAGTTTTCTGTTTTTCTTACTCTTTCCCCTTTCACTTGGCTGCCTTCCAGGGTATCACTAAAGAAACCACAAAACTATAGAGACATGCGTGCGCACGCACACACAAAGCATAAAAAAGCTGCATTTTTCCAGTCTACCAATTGCAGAGTGGCAAATAATCTTCTTGTAGTTAGGGCTGCCTTGGAGCTGTTGAGTCACTGCCTGGAGGGTAGATAAAGGCTAATGAGATGGTGTGAATGTCTTCTAGCAAACTCAGCTGTACCACTGTTTAGTCTCCTGCTTAGATAATGTAATCCAGAGACAGCATGGTACATGGTCCTGAAGATGCCCCCGCTATGAGTGCAGAGCAGCAACCTGGTTGTGTGGTAACTCCCTGTGGCTCAAATACAACATGCTGGAGTAAAAGCTTGGGGCTAAGCGCAATCTGGATATCTTACCCCAGCACGAACTCACTGCTGTGCTTGGGCCAGCAGAGCTGATGTGGTACTTGGGCCACTGCTGCACTTTGTCATTTTGACTGCTTCACCCGCGTGCCCTTTTGGGCCTATTTGGTCCCTTTCCATGTTGATGCACGCATCTGAAGCAACACTGCAGGGCAGTGTAACAGCACAGCACCTCTACAGAGAAAGGGCAGTTGGGTGTCATTTATTTCATCCCTTTGTATGGTCCCAAACGGCTTGAACTGGTGACCAAAAAGATGCTCATGTGAGGGAAAGGGCAACAGTTGTGTTGTGCTCTGGTTACCAAACCTGAGGCAAGGTATCTAATTTATACGTTTAAAAACAGGCTGTAGGGTTTCTTTCCATCATGCTATGCAGCCTGGGAAATAATGTCAGCTGGAGTGCAAGCTGTGTCATGTAGGCTCTATGCAGTCTGGACTTGAGCAATGATAGAGTTTGTCCTGCCAAATGAAAGGAATGTGTCTGTCTCTTTAGCTGTCACTAAAGGCACTACCAGAATATGAATAGTAGATGTTGCCTTACCTGTCGTACGATATAATTTCCTTGTGATCCTGAGTATCTTTCTATCAACATAGGGCGCAAATCATTCTCCCACATTTCAGAAACATCTGTGTTTGCAGCAACTTTTTTGATAGCATCAGCGTGTAAAATTCTTGGTTGGTGAGAATACTGTATGAGGGAGAAAAAGCCAAGATTGCTGTAACTATTACTAGACCTTTTTAACCATAGTATTCTCCAGAATTATGGTAATGTGGTATATTCTGCTACTTTGATTTACTGGGAGAAAATCATGGGAGACATTTTTACCTACCTGCTAGCTGTAAAAACATAACCCATGGCTGGGTTTTCTCTTTTCCAGTATCTTACGTCTACATACGTACAGTCATGTCTGCAACCATGACATCTTCAAATGAAGTTTCCATTGAGACAAGCACCAGAAGCTTTGTTTTTAGTAGTGCTTAATATTTAGCTTTATGCAGTGAGTGTCTACGTTATGAGGTGCAGTACTGCGAAGAAATGCATAAGCTGGCTCAGTCCAGAGACAGTGAAGCTGTGTCATTGTGGTCCCTGCCCACAGTGGTGGTTTCAGTGTGACTACACAGCATGGTGTGGCTCATTTTGGGGCTAGTTGGGGTCTATGTCAGCTTTGTGACACATGGGTTAACCTCGGAACTGGCAGCTTTTCTCCTGTGACAGCAGCTCCCAGTGATGGCTACCTCCCAAGTGGCTTCTTTTTTGCTGCCTAAGCACAGACCTTTAGAGCTATTTCAGGTGACCCAGAATACTTGAGAGATCCTAACTAGATGAACTAGATGATCTTAAGGTCCTTTCCAACCCTAACTATTCTATGATTCTGTGATCCTCCTGGGGCTGACAAGCGCATGTCTTGGACCTGTGAGAGCCTTGTGCTGTTCTGGAGTGGTAGCTGAATGCCAGGTGGGAACACCAAGGACATTGCAAATGTTCCTTTGGGCACCTAGTTTGAATCTACCCAATCTCTAGCAATTGTCTCCTCAGGACCTTCCTGAGCCACTCTTGTTTTTATAGATTCTTATTTCAGGCACTGTCATAGGATATTCCAGTACCATCCATTCCTCATTTCTATCATAGAGACTTCCCTTTACACCTCACTCCCATTGGAAAAACGTTTATTAGTTCTTTGATCAGAACTGCCTTACATGATTGATCAGATTGCTGTCCTTCAGTGTACCCTCTTTACCTCATCCTCTTTGAGATGATGAAGAGGAGGGAAACTGGAACATGAGTGCACCATGGTTTATAGTGTAGGATAATGGTGCTTGCCATTTTGCTATTTTTTTCTGTAAACTGTTGAAGAACTGATTTGCTTTTGGGCTCTGCTGCATCAAGCTGACATTTTCACAGATGTATTTACTCTAGCTCCATCACTGTATATGTTAACAAAACCAAATCATTCTCCCTCACACATTTGTCTGAAATCACTGCTGGAACTCACTCCCTGGCCAGAAAGTGTACTGACCTTGAGAGCTTCCGAGGCCCTGTGTAATGAATGACCTGCTATCTTAATGACCCTGGCTAATGAATATTGTTAATAAATGCTTCTGCCTCACTATTTGGCGTCTTTTCTACTTCATTTGTGTGTGCTGAGCAAAGCAGGCACAAGCACAAATATTTTCTAAGCTTCACTGTAAACATTAAATCCTACCCTTTTCATGCCTGTTTATCTATGAGTGGACCTTTCCTAAAATTCCACTTCATTTTATTAGTGAAATTAAGTAGAGAGGAGACACAAAGATACTGAATCCTACTATGCCAATTTTAAGATAGTGTTTCAAGCTGTATTTTAAGACTTTGAGGACACCAAATTTTAGGATGTGCAGTTAACATTTTTAATGCTACTAAATTTATATGTGGGTTGAAGAAAAACTGCATTTTGTCTGATACATAAAGAACTTCTACAAGTTTGGAAATCGCATTAGAGAAGATGCATAAAGTGTCTTTTGAAAGACCTGAAGTCTAATACAGTGGAATTTACACCAGTGTAGAAAAGGCAGAGACAAGAGAAAACGTTGTCCGGAAGCTGTTCTGTTTAGGAGGAACAGGCTGTACGAGAAGAGAAAAGCTGAAGCTGTGTACTTCAAAAGAATGTAGGAGGACAATCTAATTAAGGAAGTTCAGAAAATATGCCTTCAGCTGAACAATTGAAGGGCTCAGTTA
This sequence comes from Coracopsis vasa, assembly GCA_026283785.1. Lineage (NCBI taxonomy): Eukaryota > Metazoa > Chordata > Aves > Psittaciformes > Psittacidae > Coracopsis > Coracopsis vasa. Next base: position 6,461 of record JANHGB010046983.1, read on the forward strand.
AAACGTGGAATTGTCTTCCTTCTAACCATAGAGTGTGCCTGGTAATTGGGGTCACTGAATCACTTTGCAAAGACACACTATGATTATCAAAGTACAAATGTATGAAAACATTTCAGATGAGGGGAATAAATTCCCACTTCTAATAACAGAGGCATCTTCAAATTTGGGAAGTGAAAGGAATTACGAAAGTGGTCATGAAAGAAAAGAGAAGCAGAATGAGATCTGTAGGTGACTCACTCCTTACAATGTTGGTCAATCCCTGTTTCCTCCATGGCCACAGCAGGGAGGCAGAACAATGCGTTTATGACAGGGCTATCACTTAACCTGTTGTACCAAGCTGCATAAACCAAGAAGACTTCAACTTCTACAGGTAGCCCATGCTTCCTGTCAATTTTGGTGTATTTCAGCTTGGTGCCATTGGGAGTTAGCTTCTAAGAGCTCTTAAGTTTAGGACCCTCCTCAATGACAGAAAGACAGGAAGGTCTGTACAGTGCAAGGCTTTCAACTTCTGGCTTGCACATCCCTTTAGGGAGAAGGAACAATAGTTGTCAAGGGACAAGAATTTGATGAGAGAGAGGAAGTGGTTCTTGGTTAGTGTCTGCGCAGGCAGAGGAGTATGGATGCTATGGTTCTGCGGTTAGATGATGCTACTTATGTCATTGGCAAGTAAATTGACTAGTGGGAATGGAATGAGCTAAAGGGTGTATTGGTGTGGCTCAAGGGGGCTGACAAAAGGAGCACTGAGGAGCACTTGTACATTGACTAGTATGACTAAATATTTAGCCTTGCCTATCCTTATACATTTATTATGCATACTATAGATGTATTATGTTACATATATGTAGTCTATATATGAACTATATATATAGTAAGATACAATTAATAGAACATAATGACAAAGTTTCTGTTAAAAAACCCCAAACTCACAACCAAACAACACAACACTTATTTGAATGGATGTGAATAAAATCAAGGAGAAAAGGAATGACTAAGGGCAAATGAGTGGAAAGGCATGAAGAAAGCTTGATTTTGCTAGTCTGTCCTGGACTCTGGTCTATTGGGGAAGAGGACCGTGCATTGGATTAGCAGAGTTTAGTAGGTTGTGACTGAACTTTGAGTTCAACTCTTCCACAAACACCTGGGAATAGGCCCTAGAAGTGTATTTTCCATTTGGAAATGCCTGAACCCTTGAATTGAATGTAATTTGCAGTTATGTACTCTCCCATGTTCCCTGTGGTTTAGTTTTTCATAAAGAACTATGTAGCGTTTCATACCGACCATTGAGAGCTGTTACACAGAGGAATCGGGGGTTTACTGCTTACTGCTGTTTCATTAAACATTGTCTCAAGACTGCTTTTCTCACTAGTTCACACAATGCTTTGAATTAAAACCAATATATGTCTCTATGACATACTAGAATATTACATCCTTTCAAAGCAATTTTGCGGTAGCTATCAACACCATCCCTATTTGTTTTTCCTATCGAGATGTGCATCACTGCTGGAAGAGATAATCACATTGAAAATTGGTGTATAACGGAATGTTACACAGAATATAATTAGGGATTTTGATTCCTTTTGTGCTTTCTAGGTTTTCCCTTAAATCACTAACTGCTCCAGACAAAGCTCATCTCCGATGCGACAAACCCGTCAGGAAGCCTTGTCCTGCGGCCATTAGCTCGGGGTGGGCAGGAAGCCATGTTATCCGTCCCCACCTGCGCTCCCCGCAGGCGGCCGGTGACCGGTGACCAGCCGCTGAAGCCCGCGTTGTCCCAGGGCCGGACCGTCGGGGCTGGGCGAGGCGTCCCCCCGAAACCCAGCGCAGCGGCGAGCCCCAGAAACGCGACCGCGACCCACCTTCTCAAGGGTCCACGCCGCGCCGGCGTCCCTCCCGAGCACCAGCGGCAGGCAGGCGGCGGCGAGGCACAGTGCCCCCAGCAGCCGGGCAGCGCCCGCCGGCCCTTCGCCCCCCGCCATCCCCATCATCTGGTCTGCAATCCCCTCACGGCTCTCCCCGTGGGCCCCCTTCCCTGCGCCTTGCCGAGGCCCGGGGGCGGGAAGGGGGGAGACGGGACCAGCGGGGGAGGGAGGGAAGAAGGGAATGAGGGAGGCTGCTGCGGCCGCAGCTCTGCCAGGCTCCCCCGCCTCGTCCCCGCTCCAAAACGCGCCTGGTCCCTGGCACCACGTCAGCAGCTCCGCGGGAGGCGGGCGGGCAGCCCCTGCGCTGAGTAAGGGCTCGGCCTCGGGCATCGCGCGTTGCTGTGGACAGTGTGAAATGAGGGTCCGGGGGGGCCCCGAACGGCAAAGACCTACAGAACTGCAAAGCGGTGAATTTGTTGTTTTATAAAGCTCTTCTTACGACCTTTTTGGGGCCCAATCCGACAACGCTTGCTAAAATGTCAGTCCTGTCTTCAGGCATTTTAAATCCTGTGGTTACTCTATTAACTACCAATGAAGCGCAGTCTGTGGTCAGGCGATATTTTGCAGTAGTCCAATTAAAACGATTAAACCAGAGATAGAAGCATCTGAGCACACAAGCCCTTCTTCAGGTCATTTGACATCGTCATCCTCGCTCTGTGGTATTGTGGAGAGCATCTGACCATTCTGCATCACAGATGTCCCATTTAAAGTCTCCGATCTTTACATCATTCTTGAAACTTCAGACTTAATACTAAACCACAATGAATGGAAAAGAAAGAAAAAAGAAGTAAAAGAAAGGAGGAAGGCAGCTGAAGTAACAAGCTCTTCAGCTTGTACTGGAAAGCCGCATCCTAGAAACTATAGCTTTGTGAGTATTCAAAGTGTCTGAGGGTAATATTAGAGAAATGGAGCAATTTGTTGATTTGCAGATTCTTGACCCAGATTCCACAGATTTCCTAGAAAAGTTGGTGGATCTGCTGCCCGACATACAGATGGGACCTCTGGGGACAACAGTTTTACTGTAGATTCAGCATCCTGCAAGCTGATACTCAGATGTGGCTGTATCCAAGGTTTTCACATATGGGGAAATGAAGAGTTAATTTAAATCAATGCCTTTGGGTTTTAATCCCTCTCCCCTCCCAGAAGTCCACACTTCTCTTTGTTAGGAAATTGTTCCAAATGCAAAGCCAAGTCACCAGTGAATAGGGAGAAATGGGCAATCATTTGATTAGCAAGAAAAACCAGCACGGTTTACAGATTCTTAGGCAAAAGCCCTGTCAAGTCAGCAGAGATCAAGTCACAGGAAATGTGTGTAAATCCACCTAGGAAGATGACAAGCTGTCCCAGCAGGACTACACAACAGAACAAAATCTGTTGCCCTCTGTCAGATTTCCTGTGGCTGACTATATAATACAGATGCTGGACAAAATTTCTGGCTGATGTGCCAAGGTCCTCATGCAATTTAGCAGGAAAAAAAAAATAAAGTAAGTACAATAGCTACAGGAGAAATTTGCCAAGAATCTAAGCTTGGTTCAGGACTAACTAATACTGTTTTCCCCTGAGGGACTGTGGTCCCACCAAGAGCTACAGTTCTTTGATAGATTACAAATTTGGCAAGCATAAAGTCAGCTTAAGGCAGTGTTATCTCACCTACATGGGAAACACGGAGCAGTTCTGGACCAGATGCTCAGAGAGATTGAACAGGACTTTTTAAAAGTGTTACTTTGGAAATGTGGAGCAGAGACCTCCCTTCCCTCCTCCTCAGAACCACCCCACAAAGTTCTGTGTTGAATGAGATAAAGACAGAGGGCGAAAAAAAGCATCTGTTGAAATGTATCAGAAATCAGAGCACTTCACAGCTTAAAAAAGAACTATGTAACTATTTTAAAAAATAATACACAAAGTTAAAAAAATGATCGAAGTTAATTTTCCCAGGGATTCATGAACAAAAATCATGTTGTTTAGTCCCACTCCATACTACCAAACTGAAAGGATGTCAACAGATTGCTCAGTGGTCAGCCATTCTATTTTATACATTTTAAATAGTTGGTTTGTGACCCTGAAAAATTAAATAGATGTAACCAGATATCATCTAGAGAGAGAGAGAAAAAAAAAAGGTAGATTATTTGAAGAAAAGCATATATTATCTGTGAAAATATGACCTGTACATCACTCCATTCCCGTAACCCAGCTAATGTGACAGTGCCATCTACTGAAGTCCCGAAGGACAGACGCTAGAGGCAGCCCTGTCAAAAGCTTTTACTTCTGCTGACCCTGCACCATAAAAGCAGCGTTTTAACCCAAAGCGCTCTTCGGAAGCCGAGCCTGCATGCTCTGTCATTACCTCGGTTGTAAACTCTGCCAGAGGCTGCGGGTTTAATGCACGCCCATTTTCTCAAGAAAGGAGACTCCTGCGCCTTCCAGCCTTTCAAATCCAGTTTTGATGCTGAGCTCTTCCAACTGGCAGGCCTGTGGTAGGGAGAGGAGAGTAAGTGTGGTTTGTTGTGGTTCGAATCGCCTCATACAAGGCAATTTTGTGCCTGAGCTGTGGCTGATCTGCCAGCAGTGGTTAGAATACACAGCCTGAGACTTTCAGTGTTTGGCAGCTTGAGCTGCTGCATGTTCATGAATCCATGAGCAGCTCTTACAGCCCAGAGGGAAAGGCTGGCAGGGCTGCAGGTGCCTTATGCTCATGTGTACTCTGTGAGCCCATCCCTGTCAACTCACCCACTGCTGATCCCTGTGTGGTTTGGAACAGAGCCTTTACCGCGCTGTGGAAGTACCGTGTTTGGTGACTCAAGGCTAAGAGATTGTTTCCCTGGGGTGATGTATTCACAGATGAAGCTTTAAGAAATGAAATGTGCAGGTTACCCCTAGACACTTACTTAGGGAAATTTCTTTATGTTTATTCCAGAGTCGGTACAGTAGGATTATATGGTATGAATGAGGCTACCCGTGCAGCAAGCGAAAGGATCTGTGAAATTGTTCTTCAGACTGTGGGGAGTAAGTGAATTCCAAAAGGTCAGTTACATATAATTAATAATATAAATATCTATCCTGTTTTCAGTGGATTTATACCAAGGTAAATTTCGATTCCATGTTTTTCAAGCCTATACTAAACTTTTCACTGTTTTGTTGGAGGTGGATTTTAGGACAAAGTTCAGTTAAGGGCTCAAACCGAGACGATGAGGTAATTCAGAGACACATCCACATTTCAGGACTTTATCCAATCCAAACCTGAACTCCTAACTCTTTGTCAGTTCTCTTATGGTGGGGGGGAGAAAGGAGACCATGAACTGCAAGAAAACCCCAACTAACAACAATAAAAAGCCCACAAGCCCAAACCAAAAAACAAACGGAAAGGAAAATCATTTTGACATTTTCTTATTTTTCTTATTTTTGCAAGCATTTCTTGCAGGTCTTGCAAATCCAGAATGGGGGCATTTGCTATGCAACACTGGTATTAAAAGCAATGAAAAATAATCATGGCAGCACGTGCTTAGGGAGTTTCTCAGACAAAGGCACCAGTCAAGTCTCCCAGGACATTGCCTTCTTCGTAACCCGGTTTGATGGTATGGAATTTAAACCTGGAAAAACTTGACGTGTTTTTAGAGTTATAAAGCACTCATTCCAAATACAATTTGTCTATATAGACTTAGTGGTCCATACAGAACAAGCCCCATTTTTTATAAGAGCAAATAGATACAATAAAAGTTACCCCTATTTCCTCGTATCCTGTAACTGTAAGAGAGAGAGCAACTTGTAAAGTGCAGCTGGCTTCAGCAGAGCAAGCTCTGAGCTGTGAAAACAAGCTAACCATCTGAGGGTATGATGTGGGCCCAGAAAGGAGCTGCAGAACTTTGATGAAATCCACAGGAAATCGCTAATTACAGTGGTCACAAACATACACCAGAATGCTTGTCCTGTTGGTTGGTGCAGGGAGGGCTAATGCTGCCATGCTGCTGTGCTGTAGTCACAGTTGTGCAGATGCACAGATGTCTGTTCTGCTCTATACATAGATGCTGAAGTGCAGAGCTGCTTTCAGATGTGTTTTACTCAGAGATCTTTACAAACAGAGCAGTGCCCAGATGCTTCAGAAGTATGTATTTAGTAAGAAGTACTGCTGCACAAATGCTTATAGCAGCTTGCTTTGTTTTGGCTGATGCTTTCCTGTGTTCTGTAATAAATTGATTTTTACTAATCCATCTCCTGTTCTAATTTCTGAAAAAGCAGCTACGATGGCTTAGGGCAGCAAATTAAATGACACCAACCCTATTGGATGGTATAAAGCTGAGCTCTTTGCAAACTATAATCGCTGCCCAGTGACTGTGGTAATACCTAACACCCATCTGGTGTCATCCATAAACAGCTATTTTTTAGGGCTGTTGTTCAGAACGTGAGAAGCTTGCTGCACTTTAAATGCTCTGGAGTATGACTTCTTGCTGTGCTAAACATCAAAAACCATGTTTATGGAGGCAAGCTCGATGTTTACAGTGGTGGCGTGTGGGAGTCCCACTTTAGAGGAAAAAGGAAACGAAGATTGCTCAGTTATCTGGTGCAGAGCTTTGGCAAGAACACCCTCTATTCATGGAATAGCCTTCATTAAAAAGTCCCAGGGTGTTTTTAGCATTCAAAACCAGTTAAAGGCAGAATCGACCATTAACTGCTACAGTTTTAGTTTAAAGTAGTTCCAGATTTCGACCAGAAGTTGCAGGCTAATTATTTATCAAATAAACTGGCTCCAGTCAGAATCTGGGTACATTCTGTATCAGCTGCACTGTGTAAAGGCTTGATGCAAAATAGGGTCAAGTAAGCGGAAAGACTCCACTCAGCTTCAGTGCGTTTTAAGCCAGGCCTCAGGAGCGTAAGATGAAGGAAATGAGAAACGTACGTTACAAACAGCGCTGTAAATGACAAAGCACTAATCTGCTCCTCCATCTGCGTCTTGCTGAACTAAGAATTAGAAGCCTTTTAATTTCTGTTGACAGTTTGCTTTTTCCAAGTGTTTTAGGTGTAGTGTCTGATTTAAACTTCACTCAGTTCTTATGGTAGTGGATATTATTTCAAGACTCGTGTGCAGACACTGAACCCAAATTCAAGGAGGATTACAGGTTGTCTTTTAATAGGGAGCTCTTGGGCTGGATGGAGGTTGCAAACGCAGCTTTGCCTTGTGACCGGTTTTATTTAGTACTTTTGCTAAAAGCTTTTGCAGAGTATCTTGTGTGAGGAGATTCGCTGATGATGGAAGAGTGGCATCGTTAACGCGGAGCAGAAGGACGGGGTTCGCGTGAAGACCACTAACGGGGAGCTGAATCGCAGCAGCACACAGGGACAGCCCCAAGGGCTGCCGAACTCCTGCGGCAGCTCCAGGCTCATCGGGGGGGCTGGCTGGCACGCTGCTGGCTCGCAGCCACCGGGTCAGAGCGGCCACGAACAAGACCAACGTGATGCTGTGACACACTAGGTCAAGTATTTCCTGCGCAGAGATGAAGGGCCCCGTCCGAGGCCCCGAGGGATCCCCGCCGGGTCGCGCTGCGCCACGCACGCCCCGGGGAGGTGAACCGAGAGGGGCGCAGATGGACCCGAGGGCTGCGGCCGCCCGGGAGGGCCCGGGGCGCTGCCCGAGGTACAGCGGGGAGGGCGGAGGAGCTGTCGAAACTCGAGGCACAGCAGCGGGTGCGAGCTGGGGCGGACCCAGGTTTTGGCACCGCTGAAGCCCGAGGGGGCCGGAGAGGCGCGGGCGGCGGTGGGGCGCCGGCGGCAAAATGGAGCGCTCTGAACCACCGCAGGCACCGCCCCGCCGTCCCGTTAGCGCCCCAGAGCAGCCCCGCCACGGGCAACAAAACTAACGGAAACTCTCTCTGGCAGTCCTGCGCATGCGCCGCCGAGCTCGATGAGCCCCTCTCTGGTGGGGCACGCCGGGACCCGTAGTTCGCTCGAGCGCTGCTCCATGGGTGAGAGGGCGGCAGCGGGACTACAGCTCCCGTCACTCCCCGCGCGGCAGCCCGTCCCGGGCGGCTCTGGTGTGTGTGAGCAGCTACGGGGCTGCGCGGTGGGGGAGATGCGTGCGGGA
>JANHGB010046984.1:0-11113 GCA_026283785.1 Coracopsis vasa
CAGGCTTCTCTCTGTGCAACCGGGGTCTGGCTGGCAGGGATGGAGCTTCCTGCTCCTCCATGTGACGTGTCCAAAGGCCAAAATGTCCAGAGAGTTTTGGGGTTTGCCCTATAATTGCACAGCCTGCTGTGAGCCAGTGGCAATCCTTGCTCCTCCTCAAGGAGGTAGTGGCTGCTAGACAGTCCTGCTCCAGCAGGCACATACCCACATGCATTCCTTTTCCAGGCCTCACAAATTGGCTGGGAGTTTCCACACAGAGAAAGTCCAGCTGATGTTCTTCCCCTCTGACCAGGGGAGAGAAGCCACTCTGTCCTGGTCACTGTCACCAAGAACACGCTGCATCAATAAATAACCCTCATCTTAGCCCACGTTGCTCCCAGGCTCAGCTCAGCAAGTGAGCAGGAAGTCCGAGTCATCCCACACCATGTCCTTCCTTGCTGCCCTTGGGGTTTTCCTCTGAGGCTTCACTGTACAATGAGAACAAGACCAGCTGCCCGGGTTTTATTGCTAAGTCCAAGTGAAGTGGCTTCAGTTTGTATATGGGGCTCCTCTGGGATGGGGAGGGATGGGGACCGGGCTGGTGGGGAGCAAAGGGTCATTCTTCACTGGCTGGCTCTTGGAGGAGGCGATGGATGTCCTGGAAGGAGGGACGGTCTTTAGTGTCCCGTCTCCAGCAGCTCAGCATTAGCTTATAGACTGAGTCAGGGCAAAGTGCAGGTTGGGGAAGGTAGGTCTTCAAAACAAGAGGCAAAGATGACAAAGGGAGAGAGTTACTGACATGGAAACCGAAAAGCAAACTGCTGCTGGGGAGCACCATTTCCCCATGCACCAGGGCGAGGGGGCTGTGCTGCTGTGTGTTCAGGGGGAAGGGAACCTCCATATGGCACAGTGGGGCCTGGGGCCACCTGCTCATATCTCCCAGCCTATAGGGGTCAGCAGGCAAGCAGTGCCTTGGGCTGTGTGAAATGCAGGGTTTGCCATGCAGGCCCTTCCCAGAGGAGCTCCTGTCCCATAATTCCCCCATAGCCAAGGTCACCATCTGGTCACCTTGAAGTCTTTCCCCAGGTCCCTGGTGTCCCAGATGCACCGCTACGTATCCTGTCCTATCCTGTCCCATTCCATTCCAACCCATCCTGTAACATCCTGTCCTGTCTTGTCTGTCTCATCCCATCCTGTCCCATCCCATCCCATCCTGTCCCTACCTGCCTGCCCTGGTCCCGGAAGAACTCGCCGGTGTTCTCAATGACCTGCTCATCGGAGAACTGGGAGTAGGGCTGCTCCCGGCAGAGTGTGAAGGTCTCCCACAGCGTCACACCGAATGCCCATACATCACTGGCTGTCGTGAACTTGCCCTGCCAGAGGGAGCAGAGCAGAGTTGGGCATGGGCATTATCCCATCCTGCTCCATAGGCCTGACAGGCACAGGTTCCTGACAGGCACAGGTTTTGAAACCTCTTTCTGCATGCTTCAGCTTCCAGATCTGTGCCCAGAGTAGTCCAGCTTGGTCCCGCAGACCTGCTCTCTGCCTGGGGCCAGAGCCTGGAGAGATCTGGGTCTGGCTTGCAGCAACTGCTCTAAGAGCTGAGGCTTGGTAAGGACCCAGTTCCCTTCAAAGATAAAAAGTAATCCTGCTCCCTCTTCCAGGTCTGACCATGGCCAGTAGAAAATGTCAAGCATCCTGCTCAAAAGCTGGGCACCAGTACACCCAAGGTCAGTGTAGTCCCCCCATCCCACCTCAAAAAGCTGCTACCACTCCTGCTTTCTGCATGCTTCACCCCAAAGCTGGGCTCCAGGAAGGAGAGACTTCCCCAACCATTCTGCACCCCCCAGCCTGAGGAAGAAGCTGAGATTAGCCCAAGTGTCCATCAGAGTCCCCACGTACCAGCAGGATGCTCTCCCAGGACATCCACCGGATGGGGAGCACTGCCCGCCCCTGGATGCGGTAGTAGTCCCCACTGTAGAGATTCCTGCTCATGCCGAAGTCAGCTATCTTGATGGTGTACTGCTTCCCCACTAGGCAGTTGCGAGTGGCCAAGTCTCGGTGCACAAAGTTCAGGGAAGAGAGGTACTTCATGCCTGAGGCAATCTGGGTGGCCATGAACCGCAGGTCACTGTAGGTGGCAGGAGGGGACAAGGGAGTACTGAGGTGCTAGGAAGGATGGCAAGCAGGGTGCCCCACAGGGTGCCTGGAGCAGGCAGCCCTGTGGCCCCCCACCTGTCCCAGGCGGCACTACCTGACAGTTGGCACTTGGCTGGCGGGGGGGCTGCTTGCTTGCTGTCGGGACAGGAACTGGTTGAGGTCTCCATTCTCCATGTACTCGGTGATCATGCACAGCGGGTCATCCGTGATGCACACTGCCAGCAGCCGGATGATGTTGGGGTCCTTCAGCCGTGACATGATCTTGATTTCCTTCAGAAAATCATTCCTTTCCGGAACAGAAACCACACGGATCGGACAGACAGACCCAGAGAGGCACAGAGGTGTGCATGGACCAGCCGAGCATGCTACCCACCCATCCAAGCCTGATGGGGAACCCTGCAGGTCCCCTCCCCTGCGACTGGGGCCATAAGGAGGAGCCCTGGGCTGAGCCACACACGGCTGTGGGATGGGTAGATGGGGCACTGGGGAGCTGGTTAGGACCAGCAAGTACCAAGAGTCCTGAACTGCAGCAGCAAAGCATCCCCAGAGAGCTCAGACATGTAGCCCTCACAGCTGCACTGAGCTCCTGACCACTGAAGGCAGGGGATGCTTTCCAAGTGTCCTGGCTTTCCTGGAGGGCTCTAAGTGGGGGGAGAATGCTGGGGTGTGTGCACCCCCCACCCCCATACCTGGCATTCTTGTTGGCATCTGCTCGCAGCATCTTCACAGCCACCAGCACAGGGCAGTTGGAGCTCTCGTCCAAGCCCTCCAGGGCAAAGTCCTTGCCCGTGAACTTGTCCATCCCCTCCACTTCACAGAGGTGCACCTGGAGGGGGACAAGGGGCAGCCGTTACCTCCACTGACTGACAGCCTCTGCTGGGCCCCAGAAACTGGGAAGAGCCTTGCCCGAGCCCTGCTCAGGGCAGGTCCAGCACACACTCACCTCCCCAAACTGGCCTTCCCCCAGCTTCTCCTTGAAGGTCAGCAGCTTCCTGGGGAACTCCTCAACAGCCACGTCCTTACCAGAGAGCAGGTCCATGGTGAGGGCCGGCACCGAGTAGGTGTTGCCGCCTGTCACACCCTGCAGGTTCACGATGTCGGCCTCGGCGTAGTGGGGGACACCCTCTGGGACACTGGCTTGAGATGGCTTCACAGCGCCACTGCAGCCTGGGGAGGTACAGCAGGGCCAGCCCTGCCATCGGTGTCCTGCCCTGCACCCTCTGCTCATGCTCCAGCCACTGGCTTCTCCATCCCAGTCCTCCCCAGAGCCGCTGCACTGCTGCAGCATGGCTGGGCTCCTGCAGACACCACAGGATGCTCCGCTCCTTCCCCATGACTGACAAATGCATCAAGCCAGTCCCAAGCGCCAGATGAACAGGGATCACTGCTCGACCTCCAGATCACTGAGAGGCCAGAGGCCAGAGATCGTGGTGGGGACACAGCACAGCCTGGCACTGATGTTGGCTCTCAGCCACAGGCTTTGTATGACATCCGAGAGGGGGATTTGCAGGAGCTTGTGTGACCTGCCCCCTTACTCTCTGTGCCAAAATGTTTGGAGATTGGCCAAAAGTTGGGGCTGGGGAGCTGCTGGGGAGCAGGCTTGATGCAGGCTCTAAGCACGAGTGTCCCCCAGCTCTCACCTGTGTCCTCCTCCCCCGGTGTGAACTCAGGCAGCTTGCGGATCAGGCGGGAGGGCTCCTGGTAGTCGGGTCCCAGGGGAAATATGCGGTCATAGGTGGAGCTGGACTCCTGCTCACTGGAGGAGGAGGAACGGTTGTGGTTGAACATGCTGGATTCGCTGGGCAGGGAGAGGCTGACGGTCATTTCGTCATCCAGCATCCTCCGTGATGCCTGTGAGAGGGGGTTAGGGAGGAGAGAGCTGGGACAGGGGTTCGCTGCAGCACTGGTGGGATGGGGTCTTCTGTGCTACATGGCACCATGGCTGTGCCCAGCCCCAAGCTCCCCTCTCTAGTGCCCTGTTCCAGGGCTGCAGCACCAGTCTGGGAAAGACATTTGTCCTGATGTACCCTCCTATTGCCTGCCTCTATGGAGAAGAGTTTGGTTTCATCACTTCTGTGACTGCCCTCAGTTAGCCAGGGCTGCAGGGAGACCCCCATGGGCTCCTCTTTCTCAGCCCAACTTCAGGACAGAGGGATGGACAAGCATGCAGGTCCCAAAGTCCCCGCTTTGCTAAGCTAAATCCCCTTGCTTGGGAGATGGGTGCAAACCACAGCCTTCCCGAGGACAAGAAGGAAGCATCAGATCCCACATGGAGTCTGTTTTCCCCATGCTGAGCTCCCAGCAGAACCTGCCCAGGACAAGCCCACCGCCCCAGGCACCTCAACAGCCCCCCCCGTGCTTACCCACCTTCTCCAGCATCTTCTGCCAGAACTGCCTCCACAGTATGATGACAATGATGGCCAACAGGATGAAGATGATCGCCACCAGGCACCCAATCAGGATGCGCGTGTTGCTGTCGTCTACCTTGAGTGTGGGGTCTGGCAGGAGAAGGGGACAGCAAGAGTCAGTCATGCTGGGGTGTGGGGAGAGCCCCTGCCCCTTTCCTCCATCAGATGAGACAGAGCCCTCCCTCTCACCGAAAGATCTCCCCACCCAGCTCAGAGTGATGTGCTTTTCAATGCCTTACCATAAGTGGTGGGAGCCATGGGCACCTCAGGGGGGACCAATGAGTTGTTGTACATGGCTGCATCTGGCAAGAGAAAAGAGAGGAGTATCAGGGTGGGAGGAATGCATGGGTGCCCCACAGCCCCACTCCCTCCATGAACATCCCCCCTGGAGGGGACAGTCCCCCTGGGGCTCATGGTGGTGGGTACCCGACTGAAAGGTGATCTCGCTGAACATCATCCATGTGTCAGCAAAGTAGTACTGGCACTTGATGGCGCTGGCCATGCGGTGGAGCAGAGGCACGGTGACAAAGCGGGCACTGGGGTTCACATCATCCAGCACCAGCACCGAGGAGACGGCACTGGGCTCCCACTCACTGGCATCGGCGCGGAAGTAACACTGCACCTCCTTGAAGATCTTCACCCCTTTGGCGAACATGTTGTTGCAGTGGACCTGTGGGGCAGCCCATCAGTGTGGCCATGGTGGGGGACAGGGACAGGGTACAGGTGGGGGGCATGCGGACCTTCATGGTGGTGAAGTTCCTGATGCGGTCAAACTCAAACGTGATCTCCACGTAGCCGCCAGCCGTGCTCTCATTGCGCCAACCAACATAGTCGTAGCCCGGCCAGACGTGGTACTCATGGGTCTGCGTGAAGTCGTCCAGCCCTGACACCCCATCTGTCAGCTGGCCCAGGCCCTCCGTCATGCTGGTGTGTGTGAAGGGGAAAAGGCAGTGTGACTGTCGCCAGCCCCACAAACCTGCCCCCACCCAGCATCCCCCCCGGCAGCTCCTCACAGCCCCTGGGAAACTCTGGAGGCAGTTTTGTTCTTTTTGATGTTCTCTCTGGAAAAGGCTATGGGATGCTGAACATGCAGTGCAGTTAGTGTAAATCCAAGAGAAGGGATGGGGGTGCTTTCCCCATCGTGCTGAACCCATCATGATGTGCAGCCTCCCAGAGCTGGCCATGTCCCCTGCTTCAGGGAGACCCCAAGTATTTGCTCTGCTGGGGATCAGCACATCAGCCTGCCAACACAGGGAAGAAACACTCCCATCCACTCCTGCCCACTGCAGCACCCACGACATGCACAATCTCACTCAGGCCTCACCTGTAGCCGAATGCCCCATCGTACACCGAGTCATTCAGGTAGATGACAGTGCCCCCAGGAAGGATGAGCTGCTGCCCGGCCGGCGCATTGTAGGATACCAACCCGTCTACAGGGAGGGGAGGGTAAGTGGCTGCCCATGCCAGACACCCAGTTGCTGGTGAGCCCGGGCCAGCCCCTAATGGGGTGGACAGCCCCCAGTGGGACAGACAGCCCCCCAGCTGGACTCTGGGGACACAGGGAAGGGCACAGGACCGCACCACGCACCCAGCCAGACACAGCCGTACACCTCCACACGCAGGCAGACGTTCATGGAGTGGTCAGTGACAGGGATGAAGCGGATGAAGCGGGCGATAAGGGGTGGCTCCAAGTCCTTGAGGACAATGTCGTAGGGGTTGGAGTTTCCATCCAGCACCTGGAGCAGAGGAGCATGGTGGGGATGGGCAGGTGCAGACCCCACCTTCCACCTTGTGCAGCCCCCTCCTGCTTCCTCACCTGCTTCCCGTGCCGATTCCTCCAAGAGATCCAGCGAGTGCCATCCCGGCTGTAGTTGATCTTATACATGGGAGCAAACTCATTGCCATGGCCCCCAGCGTGGCGTCCCTGGGTGCCCACCAGTGTGATGAAGTGCAGGGCACGCAGGTCAATCTGCAGGAACTCCTTCAGGTCATCGGGCTCCACCGGGACCTCGGGACACCAGGCTCCATCACCATCCTCTGAGTCCAGCCTGCAAACCAAGAGCAGAGGAGCCATTCACAGGTGGCCAAAGCCAGCCCCATGTCCCCCTTCTGCCCCTCCACCAAAGCCCAGACCCTGCTGTGGCTGTCACAAGAGAGTCCCGTACTCACCGTCCATACTTGGCAGCTGTGGACTCAGACCACTGGCTGGATGCTGAGATGTCCTCATTGGGGATGTGCCCACCTGACATTCCCAAGGGGTACCGGCACACCGCTGCAACGAGACCATTGGGATGCTGAGCAGGCATCCCTCCTTGCCTCCCCGGCAGAGACAAGTGCTGAAATATGGCCTGGCACATCCCCAGTGCTGCAGCACCGCAGACTGGGCAGCTCAGGCACAGCACTCTCCATGCCTCAGGCTTAGATGGTGGGGACAAAGCATTATGGGATGGTCCTGGACAGTCAGGTACTGCCTAAGTAGATGGAGCCAAGGGTCCCAAGTGAATGCCAGCGCAGCCTGAAGCAAAGCCAGGAGCAAGGGCAAGCAGTGCTCCAAGGGCTGCTTGGACACACCCGGTCCCTGTCCCCAGAGATCCGTTCAGCCTTGCTGGCAAGCATTCAGCTGCGGTGGAGGGAGAGCCTGTGGGTTGGCACTGCTGTCCCCACACTCATTCTGGGGGTACCCAGAGGGCTCATTCCAGAGGCCACTTGCCCCAAGAAACCACCTGCAGCAACGTGTTCTTGCCCGTGCTGCCCCACTGCTCCCTCCACCTGACGGGGGGGATGACAAAGGCAGGCGCTCACCCTCCCTGCTGGCCCCATGGTTCCCATCATCAGTCCTGCTCCCTGCCCAGCTGTGAGTGGAAAAGTACCCAGGGTGTTGAGCGGGCTGCATCCCCGAGCGGCAGCCAGTTCCTCTGGCACCGCATCCACACTGCTTCCCAGGAGTTATTTTCTCACTCCTGGCTGCCAGGAGCGCTGCTGAAAGGCTGGCTTGTTTGGCCGTGTTTACCATCTGGCCACTGGCTCCAGCCCACAGCGCTGCCCCTGCACACCACCCCGAGCAAACACCCGCACCAAGGTGGCGGGGCCAGGCCAGGGTGCGGGGTTGGGGCTGCCCCTGCCACACCAGCAATGAGCCCCAGTATGCAGTGCCACCTGGCAGACAGCTCCCCTCCCCAGGTCCCTGTGCCACCCCAACAGAGAGGGACCATCTCCTACATCCAACAGAGGGATGGGCACATCTTCAGCATGAGCACAGTGGGGAGCATCTTCTCTTGTCTCCATCTCCCCACAACTCTCATCACTTTTCTGATGCTCTGCAAAGTGCAGCTCCATTTTCCCATTTAATTCTTGACAAACATGGAGCCAAGCTCAGCTCCTTTGCCCTGGGTATAAAACAACCCTGGCCAGGCAACGCAAACACTGCCAGCCCTGGATGGCTGCAGAAGAAACACGATTGCTTCCCTAAGCACCATGTAACCTCTGGGGAAGACCCAGCAAACTTCCCACGGATGGAAGAAGCCTTTGAAGGAACTTGTTACAGGGATACCCCAGGGAAACCCTGACGTACTGAAGGAGCCTGGGCTGCGTGTCCACCCCTGCAATGCAGAAGGGGGCTGAGCCCTTCCAAAACAACCATGTAAATAGACTTCCCTTGCTGACGTCCGGAGCAGTGTTGTGGTTTCTGAGCAGAAGCCAGGCACCTAGTTAAGCTGCTTCACTAAAGCCAACCTTGGTTTGTTGTGAAACCACCAAAGAAAGCACGTCCCAGGCAGCAAACAATACCTTGGTGCCTTCCTTCTGCATGCTGCAGCCTCAAAACTAATGGAGAAGGGCCCCATGCAGAGCCCAGGGCTCCAGCTACAGGGCTTTGCCCATACCCCAGTGTCCCTCCATCCTGCCAGTGCCAGGACAGGCATCTGTGGCACACAGAGGATGCTTTCTTGGTCATGGGTGGTGGCTGAGCTGTGTGCAGGACAGCAGAGAGCCCAGGCAGGCATGGGCTTGGGGGCCACCACACACTGCTCCCAGAGATGGTGCAGATGGCATGAGCCCAAGCTCAGACACCCTAGGAAGAGCACAGCACAGGGAAACAGACCTCACAGCTCCTGCAGCCTGGTTCCCATCTCACTTACCTGGGTTGACCTGTGCTCTCGCAGCCTGCAGGATGCACAGCAGCAGCAGGGCTGGTCTGGGGCAGGCCGGCATGTCGGCAGTCCTGCAGAGACAGGGAAGGCCTGGTCACGCTGAGGCAGCTGAGCCATGAGAAATGCCGGTCCTGCATGGGGTGGCCAGCCCAGGATGGGAGGGCTTCCCCAGCATGAGTGTCTCACCTCAGCCTTGGAGGAGAGCAGAGCCCCAGGCCTCACATCTGTGATGGTGGTCACAGGGGTCCCAGTGTCCATCCCCTCTGCCACCAGCTCCCCAAGAGCCATGGCACGCCTCATCCCTGGAGCTGGCCACATGAATTGGGTGCAGGATGTGCATGAACCTCCCAGGGCTCTGCTTGGGGTTGGCGCCGTCTGGCTCCATGGACGGGCAGAAAGGCTCCGGCTGGGCCGCCCGCTTTTGGATGGGTTTGAAAGCAAGACGTTGCACAACCCCGTCATGAAACAAAATAATAGCACGTTGCAACACTCAGTTTTCCTGCCTTCTGGCTCGGGAGAGGTAATAGCAGATAATCACTGAGATTTACAGTGGTTTTATTGTGACTGATCTCAACGGCAGAGCGGATCTCAAGGACATGCGTGACACAAAGTATGGGCATGGGAGCCAGCTTGCACCTGCTGCCTCTAGGGCAGTGTGGGATGGGGCTTGTGGGGACCTGGGGTCATAGAATCATAGAATAGTTAGGGTTGGAAAGGTCCTTAAGATCATCAAGTTCCAACTTCCCTGCCATGGGCGGGGACACCTCACACTAGAACACGTCACTCAAGGCCCTGTTCATTCTGGCATCCCTTATTTGCCAAGGGGACATTTTTTCTCCTGGGATAGCCCTTAACACAAGCACTGGATGCAGATTAGACCTCTTTTTATTAAAAAAGGATATTTTAATCTTGTTTGCATGCAGATGAACCTTTGCAGGAACAATTTACTAACCTGGGGCTTAAAAAGACCATAGGACCTGGCCAAATGGGACCTGGCTGCATTTGAATGCTGGGATAAATCCCATCTGAGCCCTACCACACCAGGGATGGCTGGGCTGGCAGGTTCCCAGGTTGGCCCAACACCAGCGACTCTGCAGGTTTGTGCCTGCTTGTGGGGACCTACAGCCTTGTCTCCACTGCCAAGAGAAAACCAAGCCCACCCTGAACCAGTTGCCACACGTCCCCATCCCACGCAGCCCAGGTGGGAGGTGCTGGATATGGCCCTGCTTGCTGGCAAAGCTGGGGCTTGCCACTGCAGGAGTGAGGCAGGCTTGCTCTGACCATGCCAGCACCTAGGGGAGTGCAAAGCACTGGGAGCTGCCTCCCGCATCCTGCTGCTGGGTTCACTGGGGGTCTCTGCTAAACATCAGGAGGTACAAATGAACACCCCCACTGAAGGTGACTTTAGGTGATTTTTTCCCTATTTTTTTTTTAAAGCACACATGCAGTTTGCTTCTTTTCTTTTCCCAGCTGGGAAAGTTTAGTTAGTTGCAACTAACTCAGCTGCAACCGGACATTTCAACTGCATCGCTGAGAGGCGCACTCAAGGCTCCTGCGTTTGATGATGACTAGTTCCCTCAACATTAAAAATCTCAATTTCCTTCTGCATTCCAAAAAAAATATCCAGGGATATTTTTTCCCACTATTCTTTCAGGCTGAGTAAACTCTTTCAGCATCAGGATACCAGATGCCATAATCTCCCCCAGGGAGTGCATTTACATTTAGTCTAATACAGGGAAAACATCCCTGCGCAGCCACTATGGCTCCTCAGGGGAGCAGGGCTGGGGGACACCAGGGAGACGGTGACTCGAGTGCTGAGATTGGGACCCAAGGATGCATGGTCAAACTGGCAAAGCAGCACTGGCAAACCGGCTGCAAATCCTTTTTGTTCCACCGGCCCCGCACAAGGGATGGCTTTGCAACACTTTGTCTGAAAACGTTTGCTGAAAACTCTTGATCACTGGAAATTTTTAGCACAGAGAGTTTCTGGAGCTCCTCCCTGGCGTCGCACGGCCTTGGGAGCTTCCCTCAGCCACTACTTTTATTTCCGCCCACCCTTCTTATTTTCCCCTTTCTTATTCTACTGAAATCACCAGGGGAAAATGAGCAGGAAAAAAAATGAAATCCACATTTGTTTGGAGACAAATCACACCTGAGCCATGGTCCCTCTCACTGCCATCCCATACCAGATGGTGAAGTTCCCAGCTCGCTTCCCAAGTGGGCACTGCCATCCTCACTGGCACCGGAGGAGTACCATCCACCTGAAAGGGGCTGGATGGCAGCAGTCCATACCCTGCACATCCCAGGTCCTGCATGAGGGTCTCCCAAGACTCCTGTTGCAGAGCCCATATCCTTGCGCAGGGCTGGGGTCTCCCCTCCTGCTTGGATGGCGGGCAAGTGGGACACAGCAAGGCCATG
>JANHGB010046986.1:0-39364 GCA_026283785.1 Coracopsis vasa
TTTAAAGATAAGTTTAATGAAATACATAGGAATTCTATGGTTCGTGTAGGGTATGGAGCTATTGGCTAAACATTTTTGTTCCCTTTCAGTACATTTTTTGCTGCTGCTGCAGTACAGAAGCTGGAAAAGCCAATGAAGCAGAGAAGTTTGCCCACCCTTTTATCTCCCTTCATGGCAGCAGCCATTCATGTGATGTGAATATTTCTGCAGAAGAGATTTCCATGCATGTTTTCAGAGTGCTTCTCTAAAAAAATTAGCTCTCTGTGATCAGCTGCTCCTGGTAATCCTTGAGACTATTCAAGTATTTGGTAGCAGCAGATATCTCAAGACACTAGGTCTCTATCTATACAATGTAAAGATGGAGACTTTGTAGAAGCAAGAGCAACTCAAACTAGTTCTGCCCAGGAGACAACGCAGTTACCCTTAAGGCATCAGTCAGTGTGCCAGGCAGCATGTTGGCAAGTCATACTGAGTCATACTGGTGTCTCCATTCAGTCCTGTTTCTTCTCTTTTTAACGGAGGGGGCTTGTGCATCCTCTTATTTAAAGGTATGAGTCTGAACCTGCAGTTATAAAGAGTGTAAGAGGAGTCTTGGGCTCAGTAAGTGCTTCCCTGTAGCTGCCTGTTATCAAACTATTTCTTAATTATAGCCTACACAGTGACCTGAATTTGTGTAATGATGATATTGCTGTGGCTGTGACCTGAAACAGCTTTTGGTATGATGCATCTCAAATTGTTCCGTTTGAGAGACAGTTGGACTTCTTAACTTAAAATGGAATTCTTCAGCGTGGAGTGAGAGTTGTGTAAAAATGTGGGCATCTGGCAGCCTTGTGGAGCAGCCAGTTCTGCCTCAGCATCCTCGTGGATGGAGAGGCCGAGCCCATGTGTTGGTCTGGGACAAAACTGGAAAGGGCAAGTATGAGGGCAGTCATCTCAGTGCTCAATTGGTGGGTCCAAGGGAGCAAGTGAGAAAAAAGCTCTGTTTGTTTAATTTCTACCTATCTTGGTAACCCAAAATTCATCATCTGAGTTTAAGTGCATTCTAGTAACAGCTGTGGACAATTTCACTGGTTTTTGATGCAATGTGTTGCCTGTTCAAAGGACTGTTAGTAAACCTAACAAACCTACTTCCTCTTCGCCCAAATAGTAAGATAAACTCAGACATAGAATTGTTAAATTCTCCTCTTATTCTAACTTACCTTGTTCTGATTTCTGAGGGGCTTAATTCACAGAAAGCAGAAGGTTGAGAGATGGTTGGTCTGAGGTTCAGCTGTAAACTGAAAATATAGTAAGTCTGTTGATGAGTCTACTGCGGTACATTTGTTATAGGATAGATGAGGCAGGTGCTAAAATCCTCACTTAGCAAAATTGAAGCCAATCAGTGCTGACACTGGATTAAACAGGAGCATTTGTTGTGTTTGGCAGCTGTGAAGAGGTTTGCAGTTTGTTAGAGAAAGGGGGCAGTCTGCAATGCATCTGAGGGGTTTGTGTGCAACATACGAAGAGATGAATTAGCCAGTGTTAGGAGGAAACTGAGTGACTTGGTATACTGGTTTTGTCTGGGATGGGGTTAATTTCCTTCATAGAAGCTCATATGGGGCTATGTTTGGATTTGTGACAAAACAGGGTTGATAACAGACAATAGGGTTGATAACAGACCAACGTTTTACCTGTTGCTGAGCAGTGCATACACAGCATCAATGACTTCTCTGCCTCTCACCCCACCCCACCCCACCACCAAGTTGGCTGGAAGTGCTCAAGAAGTTGGGAAGGAACACAGCTGGGACAGCTGACCCCAACTGATGCAAGGGATATCCCACACCATATGGTGTCATGCTCAGCATATAAAGCTGTGGGAAAAGAAGGAAGGAGGGTCATTCAGAGTTAAGACATTAATAATAGACCTATTAATGTGCCTTTATCTCAACCCATGAGGTTTTTTACCCTTCTTATTGTCTCCCTCATCCAACGGGGAAGGAGGGAAGGAGAGGCTGCACAGGATTGAGCTGCTTGCTGAGGTAACCCCATAAGAGTGAGTGACACTGGAACGCAACTGTGGGAAGTATATAAAGTCACTGTTTATGAATCTACATTAACACACCGGCTTTCATTGAAACCAGTGGTAGAATTTTGTCGGGTACAGGTTCCATGTTAGATGACCACATTTAGGGTTACATTTGAAAGGAAAAGACTGAGCTACCACAATTTAAAAACTACATTGATGGCTTTTTTCAAATAGCTGCCTAGTTTCCATTCATACCTTGAGGTGCTAATCAATAAAGTATAATTATCTCCTGTGTTTATAGGGTGGTGCCAGTTCTCAGTTTGAATCAAGAACTATTGAAAGGCTGTATGAGGAAGACCTGAATATATGTGTCAGGATCAATTCAGAGTTTAAATTGCTTATAATGGCTTTTTAAAGTCAATGCAGATATCTCTGAGTGGCCTAAAGAGAGGGTGACAAAAGAGTAACAGTCTGTGTCACCAGGTAGTTGCTTCTGTAGTTTAAAGGGATATTGTCAACTGGAAACATAGGCAAGATACTAAGCATAGTACTAACTACAGCCCTATGCATCTTGCTGACACAGCTTGTGATTGATCTATTTATTTTAGCTTTCTTTTCTCCCTGATTGCTACAGAAATATTAAAATAAAAAAAAAAAGAATTTGTTGAGATCATGAAGCTGATCATAAAAGGTTTTGATAAATGCAATCACAGAAAGCTGAGGTTGGGAGGAATGTCTGGAGGTAATCTGCATCAACTCAAACAGGATCAGCTACAGCAGGTTGTTCAGGCTCATGTCCAGTTGTGTTTTGAGTATAACCACAAATGGAGACTCTCTGAGCAGCCTTTTCCAGTGGCTTACCATCATCACAGAAAACAAACAAGCAAACAAAAAAGTGTTTTCTTGTTTTCAGATTGAATTTTAATTATTTAGTTTGTGCCCATTGCTTCTTGTCTTATAACTGAGCCCTACTGAGTATACTCTTGCACCCTTGCCTTCATCCACTCACTTCACAAGTGAATGAAGATCACAAGGATCTCCTTATGAGATCCTCCTAAGCCTTCTCTTCTCCAGGCTGGACAACTCCAGCTCCTGCAGGCTCTTCTCGAGTGAGAAATACTTCTTAGTGGACCTTTGTTGTGCTCAGGCTAGTATATCTGTAGCTTTTGTACTGGGGAGCCCAGCACTGGACCCAGCACTCCAGATGTGCCTCATCAGTGCTGAGCTGAGGGAAAGGATCAGAAAGGATGGCCTCCCTTGATCAGCTGGCAATTTTCTTTCTAATGCAGCCCGGGAGGCCGTTTGCCTTCTTTGCCATGAAGTTAGATTGCCAGCTCACAGTCAGCTGCTTGTCCACCAGGACCCCAAGGTCCTACTCAACAAATCTGCTTTCCAGCTGGTCGGCCTCCAGCCTGTCTGTGTGCCCGGGGCTGTTGCTACCTCAGGTGCAGGACTTGACAGTTCTCCTTCTCAAACTTGATGAGGTTCCTGACAGCCCATTTCTCCAGCCTGTCAGGGTCCCTCTGGATGGCACCATGACCTTCTGCCGTATCAGCCACTCCTCCCAGAGCTGTATCACCAGCAGACTTGCTGAGGAGACACTCTGCCCCATCTTTCAGATCATTTTGTGAATAAGTTAATGATACCGGATCCAGTGTTGAGCCCTGGGGTACACCACTAGCGACATGCCTGAAACTGGGCTTTGTGCCACTGTTCACAAGCCTCTGGTTCCAGTCTTTCAGCCAGTTTCCAGTCCACCTCACTGTCCACTAATGTAACCCATACACTGTCAGCTTCTATATGATGCTGCTATAGGAGACAGTGTCAAAGGTTTTGGTAAAGCCAAGGTAAATAACATCCACTGCTCTCCCTTCATTCAGCAAGCCAGCCACCTCACTGTGGAAGGCTATCAGATTGCTCAAGCACAATTTCCCCTTGATAAATCAATGTGGACTGCTTCCCAGTTGTCCTCTTGTCCCTCATGCATTTGGAAATGCTTTCCAGGAGAATTTTGCCTACCACCTCCTCAGGTGTGTAGGTAAGGCTGTCAGGCCTGTAGTTCCCAGGATCTTCTTTCTTGCCCTTTTTGAAGATAGTGACATTTGCTCTCTTCCAGTCTTCAGGAACCTCTACCAGTTACATGGGCAGGAGCAGGATAGAGCAGGATATTTTCCATTTCGTTTTCCTCTGACCTGCAAGTTATTGAGATAATTTCAGGAAAAGCTGCTGCAACAATTTCATGGTCAGTGCTGTGCTGGAAGCTGGATGAGGAAATCAGAACTATCCATTCTGGCTCTAAAATCTTTGGGTTTGAAATAACTCATTATTCTGTCAAGTCAAATACAACTGTACAACAATACAAATACAACACCTTTTTTGTAAGTTGATTATGTCCCTTTAGCACGATTATTTTATAGTCCTAAACACTCTTGTTAATAATGTGTGACAGGCAACTGTGGTGGGAATGCTTCATGATTGCTCCTTATGCAATATCATGCTGGGATTGCGCACCCGTGCTCTGCTATTTATGTTATCTGTACTTCACTCCAGACATGTTTTATTATAGTACTTTAAAAAGGAGAATGGAACATTTTATCATATTTTCCTGACAAACCCCTTGTGTCTACTTTTTTTTCTTAAAGAATTGTTTTTATCATCTATCTTTTACTGTGTATCAGAGCATTATCTTCACCTGTTAAGGGAAAAAATGAATGGACTTACAGTGTACAACAGACTGACAGCAAATCATAGCATGGATGTTCCCTTCAGAATGACAGTTATACCCTAGATAGCATAGTGACTAAATAACTCATTGTGAGAAACTCCTTTTCGCAGACAGTTGTTAAATTGAAGGTATTACCAAAACAGAACGTAAGAATTATTGCTTGCTCTATGGTCATTTTTCTTTAGGTAAGGATATCTGCCTCTTTTTTATTTTTTTTCCTTTTTTTTTTTTTTTGCCTTCTATAACTGTAAGAAACAAACTGGAAGAACCAGTCCAGTCCTCAGCATCATTACAGCACCATTATGGTTTACGCTGACCTAGCATTTTCAGTCTAAATCTTGTTTTCCACAAGAGTCTTGAGATCAGGGTTCATTTGCTGTCCAAGCTTGTTTGGGGGAAAATGTTCTTTCATGCAGTTTGAGAACTGAGCCTAGCCCTTTTAAAATTTAGAGGAGAGTGGCATACAAATAAAAATGAATTATTTCAGATGCTTTCTAGTATTGCTCTTTCAATCCTGTAGCAAAGAACCTAGATCTCACTTTGAAGCTGAGATTTTGCTAAGATTTAATGGGAAATTAGTGTAGCTCTGCATAGATTAGAATCAACACATTACACATTCAGATGAATGGCTTAATTTATTTAGAAAAGTGCCTAATTTTTCATAGTGAATAAATATTCAAAAAACTTTACTATATAAAGCAATATAGAAACTCGTCTATCTTTGGTATTCCGAAGACTGCAAGGTGTTTTGTTTTATTAGATCAGTAGCAGATCAGTAATGCAGATGAGCATATCTACCTACTTTAAACTGAGTATTGACATAGACAAAGGGTTGACCTAATGCTCACAGTAAAGGCAGTCTGAAGCCTTTGCTTTGGAACAAGAACTGGATCCCTGCTTCCAGCAGAGCTGGGCATTGCTGAGGAGCTGCTGGGGATGGCAGTGTCTCCAGCCAGAATGGCTGGCTGTGAGGGAGAAGGTCTGGCCACAGCTCTATCTCCCATTAAGATCCACACAGTGTAGCTCAAGGGAGGAAAAATGTGCTTTTAAGGCTATTTCCAGTGCAGAGCCCACCATGTGCTCAGGCAGTTCTTTGACATCACACAGAGCTGACTGGGGGCTCTGCAGCTCACTCTGGCTCCCCATGCCCAGGAGGTGATCGGTCCGTGCCAGCACTGTGGGCTTCACCTAAGGCACCCTGGCTGCAAACACAGCAGCTGTCAGCTCCTCAGCAGAAAAGGGCTCCAACCTGCAGCATCCACAAATACTGGATAAATCAGGCCCTAGTCCAGCCTACTGCCTGCCAGGATAGTGCTACATATTGGACAGTCTCTGCCACGTTCCTAATTAAAGTGTAGCCCTGTTTAATTACTGAATGGAAGACTCTAGTTAAAGCCTTACAGCATGGCATAAGTCATCTGGATTTAGTCAGGGTTTGTTCCTATTGCCCATAACATGTTGGTTCAGCAATGCGAGTATGCAGGGACAGGAACAGGGTAGGAAGCAGTGCTCCACCATCTGAGCTCTCATGCTTGAGGGTGTCCTTTCCCTGGGCACTAGTACAGCTCACAGTGGGCAGTGGGCTTTGCTTCATCTATCAAATTAGTGCTCAAACGCACAAAAACCTGTCCAGCAGATAACTGGAGTCATCCTGTGGGCAAACCAAGACTTGTCAGCCAAGCTCCTGCTTTCCAGAGCCTAAAAGTGAAATGAGGATTGACTCTTGCTTAAACATTAAATAGGGAAGGAGGAAAAAACTTTCATTCCTGTCTCCCTGCCATCTTGTAAGTACATGACAGTAGCATGGCAGCGCATGGGTTTACACCAGTTTAGCTTCACACAGAGTTTAACGGCTGATTTAAATTCAGCAGGTGCAAGTTTTCTGTGTGGACAAAACTCAAGTCTATAGGAAATCAATAGGCTTAGGCATTTCTGAAGCCTTCCTCTGCGCCAGGCAATATGAAATTCTCTAGCACTGGGGTAAGTGACTACATGAGGTGCAGGTCAATGTTGAGTCAGGCCAGCTGACTGATGCTGATAAAATCTGGTTTCTGCCTCCAATTTCACATCCACCTTCATTTTTAATTTTTTTTCCAGATACCACTGTTAAAATGACAGCAGGATCCTAGTTTCATTTGACAAAGATTAGGGACAAAAAGAGATTGAGATGGCTGTTTGCAAAACTGTCAAGAACACGGAGGGGTCCAAGTGTAAAATCTATTCACTTTCACTTTTTGCTACTGATGGTTATAATAAGAAAATATTTTTCATTCATCCATGAAAAAATTTAGAGCTAGATGCACATATATATGCAGAAGGCAGGATGTGATTTGGCACAAATGCTTTAATCACATGCATTTCAGATGTAACCTACTTGTAGCTTCACAACTGGGAGTGTAAGACATCAGTCTCAAGTGCAGGCTGATAATAAGCATCATGAATCTTCCCTTCAGATCCCACAGCACTTTCCCAACAAGGGGCTTGATTTGTCCTGGGCTTTCATGCAAGGCTTTCACTGCAAGCAAAAGCAATTCCATGTGCAGAAAAGCCCACTATAGCACACAAAGGCAGCCGCTTCTGGGGGCTGAAGCTCTGCAACTTCAGCCAGGGCCTTGTTGTCAGGAGAATTGTCTTTTTTTTTTCTCCCAAAAAATACTTGAGCCAAGAAATCATAAATGAGAGCAGAAAATGCCATGGTATCATTAACGTGCAAACAAAGGAAAAGGACATGTTCTATGAGACTCCTCTGTAAAAATTGTGTGGCTTAATCATGCTTTTAAAGGAAATAAAAAGGCATCTGCTGCTCCGGCATGCTGCAAAGCACAACACATGGAGAATGAAAGAAATGCACAGAATAGTCTTTTGTGATATGTGAAACAGGCAAAAAACCTGGAAAACAGTGACCATTTATAAATGGAAGGTCATTCTATTTCCTTATACCCATGAAATATTTCTTTCCTATTTCAACGCTGACGGGGAGAAATACTTAAATCTAATATGGTGTTAACCAGGTGAAAGCCAGGGTTTTTATGATTGATTTTGTTGAATTTCATATGTACACACACACACGTGGAATTGCAGAGGGATACAACAGGCAAATTTGCAAGGTAAAGACATTTGCTAAAATAAATCTTTAAAAAGAGTTTAGTTTGGGATTTTTTTTTTTCCATAAAAACTCAAACAGGAATATCTTCCAGAAATATTTGCAAAATTATCAGAAATCAGTTACCAATTAGTGGGAATTTCTTAGTGCTGCTACTGGAATTTGACCTGTCCATGTTTACATGGATGAATCATATTTGAAGAGGAAAATATATTTGTGTTTTCAAGATTGTCGAGTTTTGATCTGTTATTGCCTTAGCTTTATAGCTATTGATAGAGAAGGATTTCTTTACTTGAAAATAATGAACATAAAATTTGGTATATTTACAATTTTTGAATGAAGCCCAGTTGAAATAAGTGTTACAAAGTAAAGTTCATACACAGTGAGAATCTCTAGCATTAATTACTCCTGAATGTTTGTGAGCACCCAAAATCCTGACATAAAAGCTGTAATTTCTATGCAAAGTAGATAGGATGATTGAGTTATAATTAAAATGGTAATTATACCCTTAATGCTCTGTATTTGACTTTTCAAAAAATGTTATGCACCAAGAAAAGCTATTTAAAGATCAGAGAAAAATGTTTGAAAAATGAATGTATTCAAGACGTTCCAGATCTTTTAAAATCCAGTTACTGATTTTTACATGCTTTCATGTGTAGTCTGAAGCATTTTCTTCATTTATTTTGGTCGATGGAAATAATAAAAAATCATTGGAACGTGAAAAGCTGAAGCGAACGCAATATTCTCCAAGTTGATATTTAACACGATAAATATTTGAAATGTTGGAGGGCAAGCAACAGTATTCGCTTGCTGACTAAAAGCTTGGCCTTCGTCCTCCTTACTGGGTGACGCAAGGAAAGAGCCAGTGGGAATTCAGCAATCCTGTAGTTTCTTCCTATCTGGTTTGAGACATGTCATGCTGTACCCCACATGGGATAAATACGACATTTCCTTTGATCCCTCATTGACTCCTTAGAATGAAAATGAGAGCACCTAAAGCTATACATCAAATGTCAGGAGCGGCAGCCTACTGGAACCGTATCAATATTTGATGATGTATGGCTTGCTGGGAGGCGTAGGAAATGCTGGCCATGGCAGCGGTGACACCCGGGATGCTTTGCACTCACTCAGCCATAGTGAGTGCCTGGAGCTGCAGGAAGGGCTAGGGGAGCAGTGCCTATGAGGTGGGATGTGCCTACAGAACCAAGGAGGGACAGTGCCGCAGCATGGGGCCATTTCCCAACCACTGCCAAGCTTGTTTTATCCAACACATGCACTCACTTGCCTTTGCAATTAGTATGTGCAAACTGGGATTATGAGCATGTTTATTCACTTTAGAGTTGGTACAGTAGTCCCTTCTGCTGCTCAAATAAGCACTCCTCTGAGGAAGGCAAAAAGAGGGCCTTAGTAAGCTAAAAGCATTTACAGTAAAATCTGTAAAGTTGTGCAGCCGTAGGTGCTTGGGGATTCTGTAGCATTACTCACTAAAAAAACCCTTTGCCTCCATCTGTTTACTCCATGTACCCATCACTTACCTTGGACTTAATGACTTTTTATTCTTATTAATCTGCAAATATGGTTTACGGTTGGAAGCTTTTCTTTATGTGCCACAAAAAGCATAATAGGGAGGTTTTAGGTCAGAGTAATGAAATTTTGTAATTTCTCTAAAATACACAGCAGTGATTTCCTAGTTTCTAGCTAGCTTTCTCTAGCATGAAAAGATAAAATACCCAAGGACTTCATTGCTGCTGATCTATTTTCTGCTCTCTTAGTCCATCCATGGGTGATGGGGAGGAGCTCTGAGCAGGCTCTGAAACTGGAGTAAAGCTTAAAAGTCACTGAAGAAAATTAACTTAATTCCTACATGCAGTTCTTCTTCATCCAGTACCTGACCCAAAGCCAGGACCTGCATTCATCTCAGTAGTGGGTAGTCCTCCTGGTAACCCACAATATTAATCTGTTCGCAAAGTGGCTGATGGCTGATAGCATTTTCCAATGTATGTAAGATCTTTGGCTCATTGTGCGCTAGGTCTTGTCTGTGCCCAGCAGTAGGTCGTCACACCTGGATCCGGCATCATAAATCTTCTCTTCTCATGCCCTTATGCCACGTACCTGTAATGCTCAAGGGTCTCCCTCTTTTCCAAGTGGACAAGAAATGGTAACTGGAGAAAAAAAGGAGAAAAAAAACGAAACAAACAGCAAAGATCTGAAGGTTACAAGGGAAAGGAGTTAGCATGTGATAACAAGATAAACCCTTGTAAAGAGCAGAGAGTTATTCAGAAGAAACAAAGAAAAGCTGAAGAGCAAAAAATGGCAAACAGGCAAGTAGTGCATGAGAAAGAATGAAGAAATCTGGAAGGAAAGGCAGGGAACCAGGACTATTGGCTATCATCTTCTCTTGCTTTTTTGAAAGAAACATTTGTAAAGGTTATTTTTGTATTGACTTTGTTTCAATATCCCATCCCTTGTTTCATACAATGGTTTATAGTCTGTCTGCATCCCATAATTGAGAGCTGCTATTCACAACCCCCTGCAGTAAGTTCTGAGTAGCTGATTTTTAGCCACTGAGATTTTTAGAAATCGTACTAGTTAGCAAAAGACATGCTATAGGTATACATCAATGCCAGTTGGCCCGAAAAATGTGCTGCTAGGCATCACTGATAGCCATTTGCTATTCCCAATTTCTACAGATGTAGACTGAAATTAAATACACAAGCAAATTTTTTAAAAGCTTTGCATAAAATGTTGAATTCATGAAATAGCAAAAATGTTCCACTTTTAAAGACACAGGAAGTCCGAACCAAAGTCTGCTCAAGCAACTGTAAACGCTTCTATGGATTTCTGCAAGATTTGGTTCTGATTCTGAATTCTTTCCATATGTAACACAACTACAGTCTGACAGGGAGGCTTTGTGGGGAAAAAGGAAAAACTTTCCTAAAATAATTGGTGATGGTAGATGTAGAAGTTTGGTTTAGAAAAGCTTTACCATTAAAAAGAGAACATTTTGGACAGCAGTCTCAGCCATGTCCAATTGGACTTGCCACATGGAAATGTGCCAGTCACTAATAATTATTTCTTTCTTCTTAATTTTGTGCTAGTCTATGCCTTTTGAGCTGGGTTTTACATTTGAAGCTTTCTAAACTAAAATTCTCAAAGTACGTTGCATTGTGCTTCCTTTAAGGGGCTTTGCTATTCTTTTAAGAGATCTTTAGAAATGTTTGTGTTATGAATACTCCTGGATCCTTAGTCTTCCTGGGGAAGAACAAGACAGTCAGCTAAGGGAAGGAAAGAGGGGGGTATCTTTCTCCCTTATTCTGCGTTATGTAGAAATACCTGTGAGACTGGTGCAAGCTGCAAAAGCATTTCTCTCTTTCCAGGTACTGAACCAGAATCAGCCCTTGGTCTCCCTAAGTCCCAGGAGGCCATTTTTTCCTTAAAACAGTAGTCTTTAATGTCACTGTTGTTGCCTGCTGTGATGGAGGCTCAAACCCAAACACTTTCTTCTGCCCCTGACAGAGGAAAACCTCTGACAGGGCTGCCTCTGACCAGTGGTGCACAACTCAGTGTCCTCTGTGTCGTTCTGGTGGGACAGCTCTGTACCTCCCCAGAGAGATCTTGACTGTTGATTTGCTACCAGCAAGTACACAAAGCGAGCAGCTGCTGATGGAGCCACGTGATAGGAAGTGGTTGTCCTCCCTCCTGCAAGGTGCAACATCTCACACACCCTCCACCTGCCCCGCAGGGCAATCAAGAAGGCAAAATGTGCCACAGAGATTTACATGCTGAGGCCATGGAAATGTGATCCCTGGAGTACTGCGGGCAGATAAATGCAGGTAGAGAAACTGAGGCACAGGGATTCAGTGGCTGCTTCAACAAAATAGTTACAACTTCTGACCAGGTCTGTCATGTCTAATACCAAAAAGCATTAGAGAATTACTCCCTTGGCATCACACAACATAAAAGGACAATCACAACTCTAGCTTGGGCCTGAAATGAGATGGAGCTCTTCAAAGGTCTCCAACCATCTACCTATGCAAGTTTGATACTTTAAAACCCAAGGGAAGCTCAGGTTTCATCCTTTTCTGTGGCATGACAATGCATTTTGCAATGACAAGAAGTTCGCTCAAGTGTCTCCCAGTTTGTACCCTGAGAGATTTCCCATCAACCTTGCCCTAAAAGACATCTTTGTACCTCTTTGATGAGTTTGTTCTGGTAGGTGTTTTTTAATTGTATCTGCACAAAAATATTAAGAACAAAATAAAGTAGTAAAGAGTGAGATGTTAAAGTCTGGAGAGAGGAAAAAAAGGGTAACACTTCTGCATTCTTGTTAGAAGCTGGTATTAGTCTTCCAACAGTTAACTAACTGCTAAAGAAACCATAAAATACATGATATGTGGCATAGATTCTAGAAAAATAGTTGTTGAGATATGTTGAAAATGTCAGCTAAAAAAAGCTTTCTTAACCACCTTAATATATATAAAATGGCAATCTACAATTTGGCATGACATATGCATATAGATATATAAAGTACATGACTAAATACAGCTGTACCACGTCATTCTAGACAGCAAGGGTAAGACTTTATTACTCTGTTTGTTTTCCAGGTCACAGGGTCTGTGATAATTTCATTAGCTGCTGAAACATATTTTTACTGTGTTCCAAGGACAATGTTAAGTGCACAGGACTACTGTTATTGGCAGTGAAAATTAATATCTGGGACATTTCAATAGGATCTGAACATTTCACTACAATAGCATGGCAATGTAATGAATGTAGAGCTAAATGGGATTTAAGAGATGGGGTTTTATTCTATTTTCTGGTATAAGGAAATCACTTTATTCTGATTCACTTAATACTGGTACCTTTTCACTATTACTACAGGACTGAAATTGAAAGAATAGACAACAGATTTCATCTGCTGCTGAGAGCCAGAAGATCTGGGCTCCCCATATGGTTAGGGGAGAGAAATGGTCTCTTATGGGAAGAGATGGCCAGAATATGGCCATCAGCCAGGAGCCTTGCATGGCTCTGTGGGCTGACCACTGGACATGAGGGTAGCTACTGAAATGTTCATCTAGAAATAACAACCTCAAACATTCAAGAAAAGGTGAAGAGCGCTCAATTTCCTAAATCCACCTCCTCTAACACAGCCAATTGCCTAGGGACCACTGCACCACTTTCCATCATGCACCCTGCCCCTAGGATCTAAAGCTTGTTATCCTCAACAGAGAGATGTTACAGTTCACCATGCTGTTTGGCTCAAAGTACATCTTGGTATTACTTATCAAGGAGACAAAAATGTATGACTTAAAATCATGTCCTTTCACAGCACAATCTGAATTGAACCATCTCTTGATTGCTCATGGAAACAGAGGGGTGGGCTACCCCAGGACACATATAAAACAGACTAATATGCAGATTCGCTTTTAAGAACATACTGAATTATAAGAAGAGGGAGAAGAAATATAAGGAAGAAGGAATATAAGGAAGAATAAATAAAGAAAGCCTGTGTTGGCTGTGGAGGACAGAGACGCTGAGGTACAATTATGTTGCCCAGCCATGTATTACCCAGCCTTTTGTC
Source organism: Coracopsis vasa (assembly GCA_026283785.1). NCBI lineage: Eukaryota > Metazoa > Chordata > Aves > Psittaciformes > Psittacidae > Coracopsis > Coracopsis vasa. The sequence continues at coordinate 13,415 of JANHGB010046986.1, forward strand.
AAGATGGTTATCTTGAGGCACAAGGTGGAAGTGGCGAGAAACCATCAAACAGAAGAAAGTGGCTCTGTGGAGCTCAGGGATAGCTTGAAGCTGTACAGCTTCAGTGAAAGGATGTTTTGGCACTTTGACACAAGAACCATAGAATCACATTTCCCAGCTTGATGACCTTGCAGAGCACTCTACATCGTGAAAAAGAAAATGTGCTCATTTTAGCTGTCACTGCTGTATGGGCAAAATATTATTATTATTACTGCATTACTTCACAACTAACCAAATGTTAAAATGCAGTAGATCACCCCCCATTTCCCTGCCAAGCAATATGATGGCTTTTCTTTATCTTCCTATCTCCTTTTTTTTTTAATCAGTTTCATTTCTAAACAGGCACAGAAGTTGTGCGAGTCAGAACAGCGGTGCTCAACCTTAGCAAAGGAGCTCAGGGTTTTTAATGTTTTGTCAGTTGTAATCAATGGGATCAAATATAATGCTTTTAAATTCCTGTCTAAGGTTTCCTTCCATTCACCCTGCTAAAGCACAGGAATTATACCTGCAGGGTGTAACTCTGCAGTGAGGAAGGAACAAACAGCTGGCCACATCCGAGAGCGTGTTGTGTGCCCATGTTCACATACCCATGCTTTCATACCCATGTTGCTCTGAGAAGGAAAAAAACAAACTCACAAACCACTGCTAGAGTAGACTGTGCCAATCTGCTACTCACCTGTGAGAATGATCTACCCAGATTAATTACCTGACAAAGGCTGGACCACAGCTGTCAGCTCAAAACAAGAGTAGCGTGTCGACGACAAACAAAACTGGAGGCATGCTGGAAAGATTTGTGTGTCTGCACAGGCTTCTTTTATTGTTGTTCCTTTTTCTTTTCCTTTTATTTTTTTCTTTTCTCTCCTCACCCTCATTTTCTTCCCCTTTCTTGAGAATGTCCCCACTGTTGCTACCACATGTGGTTTGTCTTGCAGTCTTACCGAGCCTCTCTGTTCCTGGAGCACTCCAGTGTTGGGGTAACCTGTACAGACATGGAGCAAGAGCACTGTCAGCCACAAAGCTGCACAATTATGACAGAATTAGGAATACTAACAAGCTGGCTGCAGTATTAACTGCTGCCAGCAGTATCACGTGGATGGATGGTGGTTAAAATGACAATAGCTGCATGAGCTTGGTTGCATACTGGTTGGAACTTTTTATTCTTCCAGATTCCCTTGGAGGATTCAGAAGTGGTACCAAGAGCAGGCAACATTTCCCCTTCTGCAGACCAGGCTGACACCCTCCATGCTCATTTGCTGAGCGCAGAATCTGGTTGCTCTCAGGGCTAGGCATGGCCAAAGGGCCAATGCTGGCCAAAGCAGAACTCTTTTACCACTTGTCCTCCTACATTGCCTAGGTCTAAAGCTAGGCACTATGCAGAGGGGAGGGATAGGCAGAACAGTGCTATTCTCATAATAAGCTTGGCCATAAATTCAAGTAAAACAGTACTTTGACCCCACCTATATCAAAGAAGTCACATGCATGGCTTTACCAGAATGTTCCTGTTTTACAGGTTGGAAACTGAGGCAGGAGCTGATGATGTGACTGGTATCAGGCTGCTGGAGATCCAGGCACAAGGGTAGAAACTCACCCCAAATCCCAGAGCCTTTACCCACTCCCTTTCGTGCCTGCCTTTCAGGCTCAGAAATGATTCTTTGTTCTAATTTAACCATAGTGAAAACAATGCTATGAGACACTGCAGTTTGAAGCCTATATACGGACTCAGGAAGGGTCCTGATCCTGTAGCTGAAATATTTGTGATGCAGACAAGGGCGACCTAGAGTCAGCAGTGAGTGCGTAAATCACTGCTCACCCTGGAGCCCTCTGAACTGCTACCCCATCCGTTACACCTCCAGTTGCTTGCAAAGCCTTTCTCCACCCGCAGGGAATTGTAAGTCAGATGCATGTAGAAATTCTCAGATTAATTTGATTTTGGGGAGGGAGGCAGGGGAATTTAAGTGAGGGTTTTTTTTTGTTTGTGTTTATTTCTCCCCTCCAAGCTGCCTTTCATTGCACATTTACTAGTTCTGGAAGACAACACCCTGCTGACACTTAGAGAAGCATCAGTGAATAAAGTCTGTTGTACAGGCTGCAAAGCCATCTGGACTTTCTACTGAAAAGGTTGGGCATGGTTTTAGGCAAGATTTTATCACGTCTGAAAAAAAACTTCTGCACTCAGTACCTCTTCCAAGGTTGATGTCAGATATGTTTTTCTTTTGTCGGTTGCAAAACAAAAAAATTGACAAACAGTTGGAAGGCAGCAAGGAAGGATATAGATATAAATCTCCAGAGGAGGCTTTGTCAAAGGTAGTGGAGTATAAACAAAAAATAAATTAGTTTTGGTGTTATCAGAAACTGGACAGACTTTGATTTGTATAATAGTTTGTCTGGGTTTCCAGACCACCCAGACAATGCTTCTGTGAGGCGAAGCACAGATCCACTTGACAGAAGAGGTGGGGGAAATGGTTAAACACACAATCACAGGAGGAGAAAGGGTGAAGAAAGACAAGAAGACAAAGGTGCAATGTCAGACAGCCTTGAAATCCTTTACTTCTTTGCTTTTATTATTTTCAGGGGCTTCAAGCAGCACGTTTTTACCTTGCTGTCCATATTAGTCAGCTCTTGAGTCCAAGAATTTTGTGTACCCCTTGTTTGCTACACCCTTCCCCTCAGATTTTGGCAGGATGAGACTGGAAAGGGTAGCACAAGGCTCGTGTGCCAGCTCCTGCTTGCTGAGGAACCCCGTGAGCAGAGCAGAGGAGAAACATGATAAAAGTAATTTATTGGTGTGCCCTTTAGGTTATGTACATCTTAACTAGCGAGCTAACATCCCGCGATTACCTTAAAAACACAGATTGGTGACACAGTTTTATATATTCTGAGAGCTGGGTATGAAGCTGGTTATTCATCTTTTCTCTCTGGAACTGCTGTCTGAGTTTTTACCCCATAACTGTACAGAGGAACCCAGACATGTACTACCAGACACCTCAGATATCCTCTGAGGTATTCTTCCAGAAGTATGTTGTGCCGATAAATGAAATTTATTCATATTTGCATTATACTTTTTTTTTTTCCTCTGGAAAGAAAAAATTACATATTCTGTTTCTTTTCTTTGACACTAACCTATATGAGCACAAAGTATTAAAGCTGGTTGTCTCTCAATTAGAAAGGACTAATTTGATAATTCTATAATTTTATAGGATTTGGTCAATTTGTAGGTAAACTGCTTTGATATTTTTGCATAAGTTCTTAAATAAATATACATAATAGTTTTTAATTTAATTACTCGGTTTTCCATTTATTCTTTGCCTTTTTCCTCTCAAGAAGCTCTTCTTTTGTTGCCCACAGGGAATAAAGCACTTAAAGCATCTTTCCCATGATGAGGAAGTTTTCTTAAAGATTTTATTTGCCATAAGAAATCTGAGCTGTAAGTGAAAGCTGCAACATCACACTTATCTGCAGGCAAATCCTTTTTACCCTACTCACAGGTATGGTCCCAAGGGAAGGTCATCCTGAGGAGGACAGCCCATGCAGTGCTGCTCCACAGTCTCCTGGCCTCATGCGCAGTCCTTCCCTGGGCTTTAAAGACAAGTTTAAAGACAAGTCTGCTGAGGCAACAGGTTTTGCCCAAGAGTGTTGACACAGTGTTTAAAATGTCCATTCCCAGGTTCTAGGTGTGGACACCTGGCTAGAAGCTGCTTGACTGGAGATGGAGGGGAGAGTGATGGAGAAGTGATATTTGGTTTTTAGAGCATGGTCTAGAAGTAATGCTGACTTTTCAGATGCAGGTTCTCAGCAGATACAGCACAGTAAAACTCTTCCTTAAGTTCAGCAATGTTATATTGATTGCTTGTGTTTGTCCAGTAAGGGAGGGACAAGTTTTAGCTGACTCCAGGCACGCACCACTCCCAAATGGCTCTGTTGGGTGCCTGAACGGCAATCGGAATTGAGCTGAACCACAATTCTGCCTGTCCTGGCACGAAGCCACCATAGGTGATAAGAACTAGCCTGCTAATTACACATTTGAGGAGAAGCCCAGAGAAGGGTGAGGTAACAAGAAATACAGATTTGCTTACCACCCCCCTCAGCCAAGGGGAAGGTTGTTAGCAAGGTTACAGACGGATTTCGAGAATCATTACAGCAAATGACAGCAAGATCTTTAACAACAAGAAAAGAAAAATTCCAATGTCTGTATAGTAATTGCCATGCAGTGTATTGTACGCCTTGCTCTGCAGTGATTCAGAAAGTTGAATCATGCAGTGCCTTGCTGGGATCAGCAGTTCAGAATAGATTAAATTTGTTTTGGACACTGCCTGCACCCTGCTTTATCTAACAAAGCATATGTGTGATGGGGAAGGCTCTTAATAGCGCAGCCCCTTAATGAGAACCATAAACACACAGGCATAGATTTTCAAAGTGATGCTCAAGGGATTTGAGCAAGCACTGTTCTCTTCCTGTTTTGAACATTTACCCAAGAGCTGCTAACTGGTTAGGTTGTGGGAAGAGACCAGATCTCGAACAGCCAAGAGTATTGCATGTGATGAGGGTTCTGCCACCATTGGTTTCCGAAGGATATTTGTTTTAATGCACCTAAGAAAGATAAAGCAAGGAAACAGAAAACTGAAAAGACATTTCTCAGATAAAGCATTTATTTTATTAAAAAGAGATGGCTTATAGTATGAATCTAAAATCTGGGGGTTTATAGAGACCATAAAAGCCTTTTTACAGAGTTAGCCATTCCTAGGCACTGGTGGCTTTATAGAGCTTTTATCTAGTTAAAGAAAACCCATTCGTGCTAATTTAATATCTGTAATGTACAACAGCTTGACACCTGAGGCTTGTCCTAAAGCAGGCACAAGGCTGCAAAGCGAACAACTACTTCATTGTTTTGAATTATTCAGCACTTGCAGCCAACCTTATGTGTGCCTCTGTAGGAAGAAGGCTTTTGGATTAAAGATCAGTAAAAGAAAAGGAAAAAGGCAAACAAACAACCCCTCCTTTCTGGCATTTGTTAGCAGGTGCAGTATTGACTTCAAGAGTGATTCTGCAGAATTGGTATGGACATTCTTCATTACCAGAGCGATAAATGCAGAGCTGTACTCAGAAGGAGCAAAGCTGGAAACTAGGCATGGCCTCCTTTAGGGAACAACTGTTCATGTCAGTGGAAAAGCTTGTTTCCTCTAAATTCATTGAAATGGTACTTATTGGTAGCATCCTTTTAGAGCAAGATGAATGTAGACAGCAATGAATCAACCTCAAAGAGAGGGGCTCATATGTTAGAATCCCGGCATTAACACACTAATGTGAATTTAAAGATTCTAATTAAACCTACATACAAAACGTTTTTCCCACTAAATGGAAAACTGTACTTTTTGGAGGAGCTGGAGCATTTGGATTTGACAGCCTTTCCTTTTTCAATTGTATGCTTATTTTGTGTGTTCTATTTTCTTTCAGTCACTCCAGGGGGTTCTGAAACAAATAAAAAGATACGTTATATTAAGTTTGATTGATTCCCTGTAGTCAAGGGATATATTGAGAAAACAGACCTTTTTTTTTTTAACACCGAGCTTGTAGAATAAATTCCCATTTGATCTTTGTACTTCCTACTGGTGCTACAAATTTCTTCTGCGATATTTAACATTGATTAAACTCATTTATGGTATCACACAGTAGTAGCGGTACTCAAACAAATTCAGGAGCTTTTTCATTATAGCTGAACTCACATCATAGCTATCAGTTTCTAAATTTGTCCCTCCCTCCCCAAATGCCCGAACAAAACTTGGTGCCAACCCCTCCATTTCAAACTTGATATTTGTGTGAAAAATTTCTACATTTAAGAAAAAGTTCTATGAACATTGGTAGAGTACCTCTTTTTGCCAGTCATGACTGGAAATCTCACTGAAGAGATTTTAAACAGTTTACTGGGAGACTTTTGTGTTCCCTAGTAAAAACGTTTCAGATGAAATGAAGGACTTCCATCTTGCATTTAGCCACTCGAGGAACATCATAAGTGGGAAGCCTCCTGAAGCCTTTAATCATTGCTGGAGCATATGCTGTATATATGAGCAATTCATCAAACTCTGATCAAATGTTTTAAAGCAGACCGCACATTCATTAGAAAAGGGTGGAATCTAAACCTAAAGAAGTCATTGAGAAACCTCCCAGGCATAAAGGTGCTGATATTTACTCTAAATGGACCTTAACTAACTCTCCCATCCCACCTTTGTCTCATCTTAATTTCTCAGTGGATGCTGTATCATCCCAACCCCAGCATAGCCGGTGGCTGTTTTCATAAAGCTCTAGGTTTACTGGGAAACACCAAAAACAAATGGGTAGGAGAAGGACTTTTCTATTCTGACTCCCACTCTATTCTGGGATCTTTTAGGGCATTTTGTTGTTCTTCTGCCCGTCCCACAGGGCTAACTAACTTCAAAGTCTGCCTCATACAGCAGCCAGCACGGTGCTGATATTTAGTAAATGATCATTAATGATACAAACAACGGAGAAGAGGCAAATATGTTTTGAGGAGCCTGGGAAATTCACCGAGCAATCAGCCTCCAGCCTGGGTGAGGGGAGGGGAGGGAAGTAGGTAGCAAATAATGTCTCTGAGCCCAGAAACCCATGGCACAGTCCCGACGAGTTGCCCAAGTCAGCTGAGGTCAGCTGAGCCACTGAGTCTTCATGAATGCAGAGAAGATTTGGTACATTTGATGTTTACAGAAATAAGGAATTCATGGTAGTAACTCAGCATCATATGTAGCTAAAACGTTGTAATAGGACTGTGAACAGATGGCAGGTTTGGTGAAAGCGATTCTTTTGACTGAATCAATAGGAGCAGCTGATCTCCCCCATCAATCTTGGTGAGAAAACTGTGAGGATATTCGGTGTCAGAAGTGCATTACTGGAGTTTTCTTTAGAAGGTCAGTGTGGGAACGTGTACCCAGCTTCTGCTTGGACAGGACATGCTCAATCCCCTCTGAGAAGACCTCTCTGAAACAGGATGTACATCAGATATACAAATGTATTCAGCTAAATGAAAACATATTGCCAGTCAAAACAAAACCACCTTCATCTAAGATGAAACAAAGCCCATATACCCTCGCCCTTGAGGGATAAGCCAAAACCAGACAAAATGATCAATACTGTAGGAGTTATGATCAGAGAGAAAAAATTACTGCACATCTCAAGGAAAGAACCACAATGAATTCCCTGGCAGTGCCTTGTTCTTTGAGTAATACCCTGTAAATGCCTGTGCATGCTGAAGGAAGGCTGAGTTATAGCGGGCTGTGGACTGCAGCCTCCAGCCTGGGTGAGGAAGTCTGTGCATACCCCTGCCTGGAGAGTCTTGCCACCATCAGTGCCGCTTGTCTCACCATTCTCTCATGAGGTGGCTAAAAAACATACCCTTTTATCTCTGGAGAAGTTCAGATCATGACAAAGCATGGGGGCTGCTAGGAAGCAGGGCAAGAAAGGAAGCCAGCCTGCAATCCACTGCCTGTGTCCCCCTGTCCTGTCCTTCCCAAGGTCACTCCTGCCTGTCCATTCCTCTAGGTCCTTGTTAGCCCTTTCCACCAATCTAGGAGGGCTCCTGGTGCTAAATTGATGCTAGAAGACTGATAATGCAGGGCAGCCCATGAATGTCGTCAATTTCTCTTCTTCAGGCTGCATCTTGAAGATGATGTAGTACCTGGGAAGAGCCTGACTAATTCATTGGCTCGAGGGTACAATCACTTCGCGATGAATCTCCAACTAGCTACAGCAAACTTATTTACAAGCCTGGGAAAAACTGCGTTGTGTAGCAATTTGCTACACACCCTGTCCAGGAGCAGTACCTCAGTATTGAGATTCTCTGTGCTGTGTTTTCCTCACCTCCCATTTAGACAGTCAGAGTCCTCCATAGGGAAAAATACAAACTCCTGCTGTCAACAAGTGCGTGTTGCCCCCTCGCCAGTAGAAAGAAGTAGGTGCGCACATCCTTTTATCTGTGAAGAGAGTTGTGAACTTAATTCAGCCTCATCCCCATTCATTGTGTTCAACATTTACCCCCCAAATGTCAGTGATTTTCTGGAAAATAAAGTACTTGGGAGACAGGAGAAACAGAGCCCTTGGTGATATCTGTATAGCAGAGTATTTCTTCTCATCCATATGCAAATCTAACCTTTTTGATATTTCAACCCTATAAACCCTAAGACAGGATTTCAATAGAAAATGTTTACTAAAGGCTTTCTCCTTTATAATCTATTGATTTTAATATCCTTACTACTCCTGTTGAATGTCAGTTTTACCCTGAAGACTCCCATTGCAAACTTGAACACGTTTAATTATTTATACCATTTGAAATATTAGTGCTGAGAAATGACTAAAAGTTTCTGGTTCTGTAATAGTATGATCTGAAGTTTGATTTTCCTTTGTGAATAACACTAGTAATTTGATATGGTAATCAAGGACAGATGAATACTTCAGACAACACAGTGCAGTTTTACTAGTAATGACATCTATTTTTCATTTTTCCAACCTCCTTGAATATGTTAAAATATAGCTCATTAAGTACTGCGGGATCTCAATGCCTTTTTTCACAGTCAACAGTTTAGCGTTACGTTTTCATTCTTCTGAAGGTGCCTGAACAAGTAACTGTTGCTTCCACCAGTGATGGCATTTAGGCAACATGCATGGTTTGAGTGCAACCAAGAGCAGGTTTGCCCCTGGGTGTGGGTCTAACAGTCTTGCTTGCCTTACTCCTATCACTCACTGCATTAGTAAGACAAAGCAAAGTTTTGATCTCAAAGAAACTGTGTCTGAGACAAATATTGCCTGTACAGAACAATCTATATGAAGACTTATGAAGGATAAGATTTTGATAGCAGGCAAACCAAAGCAGGGGAGTTTGAAACTCAGCACCTATAGGGCAGTTCTTCCCCAGAATTGTGTTTTTCATCCCAACACACATCCATTGTCCTAATTTTTCCTTTTTTCTACTACCAACCTGATAGTTGTTCAGAAGCTGCAAAGATGTAGTTGGCTTTTCTATTTATTCCAGATGAACAGTTTTATTTTCACCCGTATCTGGCAGGAGGAACTGTGGTATCACCAAACACAACTTTTCTTTGAGATTAATTGTTTTGATAGTAGAGAATAACAAAAGAATGGTTCCTTTTTTGTACGGTTTTTAAGTTATTTCTGATGGCAGGTAACACAGTCTAGCTTGTATCCTAAAAGTTTAACCAGGCTCACAATAGCCATCAGTAGCTGGATTTTTCTCGTTTATATCCTATCAGGAATGATCATCTGGATATATAACTTTTAACAGCCTAGGATTATTGTTTAAAAGTAAAGCAAGAAAATCTCTGGAATGAAGTCTTTAATACTAAACTGAGCAAGGAATACGTGTACCAACTCTTTATTTCCACCATATCTGTCCTGTATGCATTAGATATGTTTGTAACCAGTTTTGGTTTCATAGAGACATTGAGAACCAGTCTAAAGGCTCTAAATAGGCAGAAATACTGTCACTGAGCACACGACTGGGTCAAGCCAAATGAGTGCTCTGATATGTGTTAGAGGCAAAGGCAGCGTGCTATGCTTCTTGTAACATGTGGATATAGGTCAGGAATCCAATATCATACCCAGCTCTGCCACTAGACTGGCTTTCATGGCCAGAGTATTCAAGGCCCTGAAATTAATGCTACACTACATGAATCAGTCCTCAGGGGATCAAATCTCTCACAGGGCTGAGCCATGCATCTCTTGACTTCTTCTTTTTCGCCACCTGCAAAGAATAGACTGCTCCTTTTATTCCTTTCCATTTTCTTTGGAATATCCATTTGGAAACATAGGGCAATAAAATAGCCTATAAACAACCTCTCAGATTAGACACTATGTTTCTGGTTGTTTTTCTGGCATCCTATGTCCATTCACATATGTCACACCTTTGGTTCTGTTAATTTCACTGCCATCCTTTTAAGCAACAGATTCAAGACAAAAAATATTCGCCTGACTTATTTTAGCTAAGAGGCTTCACATTTAATGGATTTGCTGTTCTTTCATGTCCCGGGTCACTCCTTGAGATCAGAAAATGTCGAATTCCTTATCGCCCCTAAATGTTATCTGAAGTCATGTCGTTATTTTGCCTTTAGTGAGTCTCTTTACTCTCTGGCTTTGGAGCCTACTGCCAAATGAAGTAAAGAAAGCTCTGACTGTGGGGATTTCTAAATCCAAAGTTAAAAGTTATTTGTTCTATTTAGCATTTTTAAAACGATTCTTTTAGGAATTGTATGTGCCTCTAAGCTAATTAACTCTTAATGAGCGCAAAATGCCCTGGGATGCAGATTTGGAGGGTACGCTAGAAATGCAGGCATGGATTGGACTGCAGTACCGCAGGAGATGAAATTTACGATTGGATTCTTTTTTTTTAAATGATGGTGCAGATAGTTTTATTGAGAGACTCTTTTTTTTTCTTTCTAGACTAAATAAAGCTGATCAGATTTTTAGCCCACCATATGGGGCCCAGTTATATCAGTCCTGCAGATACACTTTAGTTTTCCATTACAAATGAAGCCACTCTTCAGTAGGGAAAACAAGTTTAGATACAAACTTTCATATTATGAAAGACAGGCAGTTTTCCAGCACTGAGCACTTAACCAGAGCACCAGGAAATCAGAACACCTGGCTGTGCTCAGCTCCATCCTATTCCCCTGGACCAGTCCCTCACTCTTTTAGTACCTTCACTCATTCGTCTGTAAAGCAACTATAATTGCATTTGTATCACAAGGGTACCTTGATGCTTGACAAATGAGAATTGACCCAAAATTCATCCTTCAGAAACACTGTATGAGCAATACATTGCTCACATGGTGGTTATGGACAATTCGATTAGAAGAGGTATAAATGCAGTTAAAGTGAAATTCCATTTAGGATCTGTCAAACTGTTCTTAATTTTTCTTAGTTTTCATCTAATCCTAGTGCAGGATTTTGCATGCATCTCCCATAAAGGGTTTATATGCCTCTTTCCTTCTTTTGCAACAAGCCAGCATATTTTGTTCCATGTTATATTAAACTGTCTTTTTGGGCAAATGGTTTGTTCCCAGAGCAATACCTTGGAAAGCTGCATTTAGCAAAACAAAGGAAAAATATTGTGTCAAAGAAATCTTGTCCTCTATGTATTTGAATAAATGACAGTCATAAGGCTTACACATGGAAAAATTATTCCAGGTTTTATGAGGGGGGGGTTTCATAACTGTTGTTATGTTTTATCTAATTAGATTTTTTATATTTGCTATAATAATGTTAAAAATTAAGCTGACTTTCTGCAACAAACTGTAGAAACATATGGTGTACAGCCTGCAGAGGCTCTCCGTGGCAGTAGTATTACTGATAATATTTGTGAATTAGAATCTGCTTTCCTCTGAAAAATAGCTGTGTATTCTCCCAATTTAAAATACTGTGTTTTCACCAACATGTTTTCATCACCATTAACAGTTCTGGGAGAAGAAGTATGGATATGATCTTTTTAAATACATTTTCACTTCTGCATGTCTGTGGATCTTTCAGGGTGAGGGTGGATAAATATTCAGGCTCAGCCGTGAACCCACTTAAAGAAACCAGGTGAATTCAAGGAGACCTGTTTTACCAGGACCTCCCCCCAGGTCGCTTCACCCAGCACCAGAAGAAAAAGTGGAGTTGTTGCTTGGTCACGCTACTTTTCCTAACAAAGGCACAATCACTTGGGGCTAACCAAATTACAGGGTGCCAGGAGGTCTCCTGTCGGTACCCCAAAGTAAGCTCCAGCCCCTAGGAACTGCTCCTGGAAAGATTTGTAGGTACAGATTAGTTTCCCACAAGAAATCATACAGCTTGAAAAAAAAAATAAATAAAATCCTCTGGGTCTTACTTTATTATGTTCAGACTTGCAAAGCACTTTAAGAACAACTCATGCTAACAAAGAGCATTCCTCTGACTTATCTCCAATGTATGCTTGAAAGGCTGTGTTCCAAACAAAGTGCAGAGATTAAGTAAACGAAAAGATACTAAACATTGCAGCAGGGCAGCAGTCCAAGTAGCAGTGTTCTCAGGAGCACCAGAGCTGGTTTAGGTTCACATTCATCCATACGCAGTCTGCAAAATTCACTTTTTAGACCTTTTACCCTGCCTGGCTTCAGTAGCCTGCTTCCCAAGGCTCTCCTTGGTGACTGGACCCGCTCATACCTGGGTTCAGACCACACAGTCTCTAGAGCCCAGTCCCCGGGGAAATTTGACCTTTCAACAAATCTGCTGTGCTCAGGAGGAGACCTGGCAGACCAGTTCCTCAGGACTACTGCGCACCAGTGAACTTGTGCAAGCAGCATCTTTGGTAATATGTGCAAGCATCGATTCCCCTTGCCTTCCTCCCAGTGGCTGTTGAGGTGGCATTAAACATAACCAAGATTCCTGAGCTGACCATTTCATCTCGGTAGCTGAGAGTCATTAAAAACTTACCTTGAATGCAGAAACAGGTGGTCCCTACCTATAAATCAGGCCCCAGCTCAGCTCTCAGGCTTCAGTGGGCTCATGGAAATTTTTAGTGGGCTCAGAGAAACAAGTGGTTTGATGGGACACACACATCCACCTCTTCAGCTCACTCCAATAAAATGCTGTAAGGAGCAACAAATTTCTTGTGAACTGATCCTGGACCAATATCTAGGAGGCTGAAAAAGATTCAGCCATGAAATATTCTCTTTTCACCACTAATCCTAGTCTATACGGCTCTCTAGCTTTAACTCAGCTAATTTGGCCATTTCTGAGGGTGATGTGGGTGGTCGACAGAGAGATACTCCTTTTATCTATGCTTGGGCAGGTGGTGTCTAATTCTAACAGGTACCTCTCGGCAGCTGACAGCAGGTGACTAATCTGCAGAAGCTCCCAGGCTCCTCAATCAAAGAAGTGAAAAAATTCTTTCTGACTGTGTCTTTCAGGATTTTGCGGACTCCGTATACCAAATGGTTGCACAGAAGTTCCAGGAGCTGACAGACAATTTCACTTCCATGCACGCACGCCACAAAACTCTTGCAGGCATTGTGATGACCAAAGGTAAGAGACCCTCTCATTTATTTTCCTCTGGCATTTTTCATGACTAAGTAATACATTATTTACCTGGTCCACAGTACTGAAGGATACCTTTACTCCCACACTGAAAAATAAATAGTAATGCAGAGAAAAGAAGCATGAATTATTTACACCTCAAGTAAGTTCACACGTAAGGTATAGGCGACAGAGGTAAAGATTTGTTCATAAATATGTCCCTACATTGCTTTGTTTACAGGACAAAATGCAAACTTCTCTAATTTTGCATTTCCTAATAAATGGTGAGGTTTATCAATTAATGGTGAGTTATCAATTAAAAGTTGTATTATATATTAATTGCTCTTTTAGATCTGGAAACACCAAATTCTTGCTGTTCAAGACAACCATAAACCTTGTTTTAGTCTGACAACAAAAGCAAATCTCAGTCCATTTCCTTTCCAATTAAAAGAAACAAGCCTAGGGCATGCATAGTTTTAATTCTGCTCAGCTCAAAGCATGGGAAATGCTTATCAGTAGGGCCATATTTGATATTCTCTCCTGTTAAGATGTAACTGATGGACACATACTATGCAGAAATCTTTAATCCTTTGATGAACCCTGTTGCACAGGCAGTCTTTCTTTCTATGTGATCATACCTCAGTTGGGGCACCTCAGTATTTATGAGCATGTCAGCAGTGGAGATGCTGCCATAAACTTCATTCTCACTCAGACGGATGAGGCAATGGATTGAGTTTAGAAAGACAATAAGCTCAGAGGGGAAAGGCATGTATAATTCACCCAGGCTTGTCTTGCTTCTTCCTTTCAACAGTTACGTTAGCTAGATTCAACAGGGACAGTCGTGAATACTGCAAGGCAGCAGCATGGAGACAGGATTATCTGATGGATCTCTTCCAACTGCAGAACCTAAATACAGCTGAGAGTTCTGGGCAGAGTAACTTACTCTCCACCTTTCTGATGTGAAAAGAGTAAGCAATCCTCTCCTGAAATTAAATGTTGAGAAGTTCACCTCAAGTCTTTTAGACCTCTGGTTGAAACTGACCTGCTCCTTAGCTAAATTTGTTATGATTTTGCTTAATCTGCTTTGGTTAGCTATTTTTTACATTACTTTAGGATCTGTAATAATGGATGAGTCTTCCATTTTTTAAGTGCTGTACAGACACAGTGTTGTACAAACACAAAACATGGTTTATAAATCCTATAGACCACAGGATACGTATTCAGTACCAAGAAAAATAGAAGGGAGAGTGTGATTGACTTTGGGATGTGAAAGATGCAAACTAGACCCAGCATAGCAACTGCCTGTGATTGACTTTGGGATGTGAAAGATGCAAACTAGACCCAGCATAGCAACTGGCTTGTCAAAGTCAGATTTCATGACTGTGTCACTCATCAGGTATAAACAAAGTGCTGTAATTTATTTAGAGGAGCTCTTTCCAAGCAGGACCACAAGGAAGAATGTTTAAACATACCTTTTACGAGAAGCTAAGTTACACAAAGCAAAACTGTTGCTTTAACCACTTTTTGAGAGGAGGTTGTACTCAGCTCAGTGTCCCGTTCAGTTTTCTTACACTGTGTGTTTTGCCTGTAAGAATTTCATCCCATTCTACCTTGCCAGGGTACTGCTCCTGCATTCTTTAGCCCAGGCCTAGACTTGCCTTAAAAAGGTGTCACCCAAAGGTGACTTCCAAAATTGTGGCTACTGTGTGCGTTCAGTGCTAGGGGTGTGAACGGTCGTGTCCAGAACCCTGCTAGCCTTTGCTGGGCAGTTGGGACTGACTGTGTCTCTTCTTTGGGGAAGGGGTGAAAGGGCCCTCCTGCCATGGTTTTTTATGAATCACATTCCCTCAGTGGTATTTTACACATTTGTATTTCATATTTCATCTTAGTCAGCATTAAGACAAAGTGTAATTTTACTTATGTACACAAAACATTTCCCTCAAGGTTTCTTTTTTAATTCTGAATTCACTTTTATGAATCCCTTCAATGTGTCAGTTATCCAGTGTGTCAATGTCTTACTGGTTTTGTGGAGCCTAGAAAAGAAACCCACAGATCTTAAGTGATTCACAGAAGATGCAAAACTAGAAACAGTCTTATCTTGGTATATGCTCCAAGAAGATTTGAGTTTTTTCCAGCACAAGAATGTCTGCCAGACATCATTGCAAGACTAATCATTTACCATTTATGTCATTATTTTCTGTACTAAAGTTGTAGATTTGTGATCTCTTTCCCACCATCATTCCCAGGGGTAGCAAGGATCTTGGCATACTGTTCAAAGATGACACAAACAGGTTTTCCACATCAGGCACTCAAATAAGTACCAATTTCCTCTATTTTTAACATAGAATTTGTCAGATAATCCCATAGATCTCTGCAAACAATTTACAAATGACAGCAACAAAACAATATCTGATAATTGTTGCATTTGGTACCATACACACCCAGAACAGACAAAAATTAATTTGTTTTTACCTTCATTTCAATTTAATGTCATCCTGACTAGAACCAGATTTATCTGTGCTTGTACAGTTTTCAGACAAAGCTAGTAAAAAGCACAATGTGATTCTGCGATAAGTGCTGTTAAGATAATACAAAATCTCTCCAGACGAAACAGGAGTGTGCTAGGTTGGTTTTCTTTTCCTGAACTCTGACATTATTTTGCTGCCATTTCAATTTCCCAGGGAAACCAAGAAGAGTTACATTTGGGCAGTGTAATTGACTATGCTGTAGCACCCAGGGCAAATTCCGAAATATGAGAAAGAAAAAAATGTAGAAAATTATGTTATTGACTGACTGTGAATGTTCTGCAGTAATAAATTGCTAGTCAGAAAAACAGGCAGTCCAATGTATTTAGGTATGCTTTGCTCTGAATTGCGATAAGTTAAAATCTCTGCATTTTGTGAAAGTAAGTTTTCAAAACATTCGATTAATAGACATCAAGATAACCTTGAAATAATCTGCCCTGAAAGCAAATTATACTGGATACCAGCTGATGTGATGATATCTGATGTAATATAATAATTGAATATAATAATTGAAAAACCTAACATAGCAGATCTTGAACTAAATGTTTCAAAAGATGGAATAGTTGAAGTAAATTATTTAGCAGTTCTCCGGTTATAACGTATTTGAAATCTGCCAGTCCTCTAACACATTCTAATTTTGTTGAAACACATCCAGAGAAGACTGTTGTAGCAAAAATTATTTGATTGACTCTAGGAAAAATTGTTTGAGTAAGAGATTGCATTCACATCTTTCACGTACAGCAAGCCATATTCCCACAGAATATCTTCATGTAGAAAAATAAGTATACTTGTTACTGTAGCATAGTATTACTATGAGGACCTAAGTTTTATACTGATTATCCACAGTAGTTCTCCTGACTTCACTGAATATATGATCGGTTCACATATGGTAAATTAAGAACATCAGTTCACTTAACATTGTGTCAGACACAAACTATCACCTCAGAACATGTATATCCAAGCATGTAATGCATGGAGTTAACCTTCCTCAGACTGTTTTGCATTTGTGGCCAAAACACGATTGATAACACCAATATTTTGGCTATTGCTGGATAATGCTTGCAAAGTGTCAAGACTTTCTCCCTCTGTCTCATCCCCATCCCCAGTAGAGGGTGTGCAAGAGGCTGGGAGGGGGCATAGCCAGGACAGCTTTCCCCAGCTGCTGAAGAGGATATTCCATGCTATAGGACATTGTGGTCAGCAGTAAAAGTTAGGAGAAAGAAAGAGAAGGGGGACACACTTAGGTTTACAGCATTTGTCTTGCCAAGCAATTGTGAACTTTAATTATCTCAACCCATGAATATTCTTGCCTTCCACGGGTCACCAGGCAAGGCAGATGGCTTTATTGGTGAACAGGTCATCAAGGATAAAGCATGGACAGTGCTGCCTGTCCCCTAGAGCTGGGAGATAAGAAGCCTCATGGAAAAGCAGTGTGGGGTGGGAGGCAGAGGTGTGAGCTGCACACCAAGAGCTGCTATCCAAAGGCTGGTGGCATTTGCACTGTTTATTTACATCACAGACAGAGTTTGCCTTTGCCAGCTCTGAACTGATATGGGCATACATTCGTGCTCTACGCGAAATCACTGGACCCAGTAAAGAATTCCTGTCACTCTGTGCAGAGATGATCTCTTATTGCTGAGGTCCTCTTTGCAAAAAATTCCTCCCATAATCATTACGGACAAAATGAGACTGCTATTCAAACACTATTTTCCCATTTGTGTTTGACAAATCTTAGCAGTTTAAATACTGATAGGAACTTTTTGTCATGCTTTCTGTTAAAAATGAAGTATTAAGAAAGTTCAGTCCTCTTCACAGGAGCTTGGCATTCATAGAAAAAGGTTATGAGTTGATTTCTCATTTCAGTTTTATCTCCTATCTTTTTTTTTTTAGGCTGACAATCATTTTGATGTTAAAAGCAAACTAGGCGGTCTTCTCAGTTATCTTGTATGAAATAAAGATGAACTGGACAAAAGAGCCCTGAATAGCAATTTCATGCTGTGATAAAAGATGGAAAATTATCATCTGTATCTCATGGAACAGATCTTAATCATTGCTAAGTGGAATAACAGAAAAAAGTAAAGTTGACAACACGTTTCTATGGATCTTTATAGTCGTATTAAGACTCATAAAACTTGACGTCTAAGTGCAATCAGGAATACTGATGACCAATTTCTGATTTCTGATTCTTAGTTTAAATAAGAAAGTTGTAAAGTAGTAAAATACAGTAGAAAATTCAGGCCCTATGTAGGGTATCAATCTGCTCCATTCCAAGTTGTATTCAAGTAGCCAAACCAGTTGAAGGAGCTATGAATAATTTGCAGATTAGTGCCTAGGACAAATCATTTCAAGAAGAGAGCCACAGGAGTAATTTTGGCTCTTCGGTCCCATTTGCATAGCTAGATGGATGCTAAAAGCCTGGTCGCAGTGAGACTCAGTGTTTCAATGAGACTTAAATTCCCAAAATCAAAATTGGGTGCCCAAACTGCTGACATTGCTTTTGAAAATCTCATCGGGTCCCTTCGCCTTCTGTTGCCTGATGCTCTTAAGGACATGGCACAAAGTGATTTGACGTTCTTGGAAACAATATCAACTTCTTACATGTGTGCAGGTTGACACATCACCATTAGATGACAGGGTTTCTGAAAATGTTTTGAAATAGGTAAATAGATATGTCGTTAGAAACCATGTATGCCACCCTTTCTCAGACATCTGTTTTCCTCTGGTTATAAACCTTAAACCAATAATCTTCGGATTCTGTCTAAATAATTTTGAATTCCATGAGAACATCCCTTTTCCACAGCTGCTGCTCTGTTCCTGGATTTTATAATGTGGCCCTATAATGGAAAGAGTAGGATTTCTGCTGCTCAACAAGTTTAGTTTTCCAAACTCCAGCAGAGCACACAGCCCCTGCTTGCTGTTACTGCCTAACCTGAATCTGTCCTCTTAGCTGTTTGGTAGCACAGGTTCAGCAAGAAGAGAGGAAAACACCCCTCTCATATCAGCAGTTTTAGGCACTCCCATGGGAGAATAAGACAATTTGGGAAGGGAATTGAGCCCCATTTTCCACCTACTGCACAAGCTGTAGGTGTCTCGAGCACATCTTGCGGATGCCTTCTGGGCAGCTCCAGGAAGTTCCATCTTCTTGCTTGCTGTGCCAACTGGTTGTTTTGATTTCCATTTCAGAGTAGCTGGCTCTTCTCAGGCAATGAGCCTTTTATTGTAGATCATTTACTGTCTCTGGACTTAGCTTTTTGTTCTTGTTTAAAGAACATTTCTGATTGAAATAGTAACTGACATCTCTCAAAACCTGGATGCAGGCAAGGCCCTGGCTCTGTGTCTCATATAATTGCATTGGCAACAAGGATTGGTATAATAATTAACATAAAACATGGAAATGAAAAATAGGCACTTCTGTGTGAAGCAGGGAGCAAGTTCACACTTGCATTCTGCTCTGTGATAAGCCAAACTGGAAATCATCCCAATCTCAATACAAAAAGTCTATCTCATCCTAAACCCAGAAGTTTCTTGAATGAATAAAGGCTTGGTGACATAGAGTCATACAATCATAGAATAGTTAGGGTTGGAAAGGACCTTAAGATCATCTAGTTCCAACCCCCCTGCCATGGGCATCAACTATTTCTTTTACTTTACTGACCTAGTAAAACATACAGGAAGATATTTTTAAATGCAAGTACACTTAAGATAAAAAAGAAAATTAAGAATAAGTTCCTCCTGTACTTATCTGCCAAAATCCATATTCAGGATTTCATCCTTCCTCACTGCAATTAAGGATCTCAGTAGCGTATAAGACTGTCAATTTAATTAATGCTCAGATATCAGTGGCACAGCATTTGTTAGAGAAACACAGATATCTGCACTCAGGACCTGGCCGGAAAAGTGCTGTTCAGTCCTGCTTTGATATTAAGAGTTATCTCTACGTCCCTACACAGCTCTGTTCCTGATGAGAAAAACAGTGTTCAAACTCACATGAAAGGAAAAGACCCTCAGAAAACATTGATTCTGCAGTATCAATTTAGGTAAAAGAAAAAAATCCTCATGGATTTGGTATGGGGATTACACGGAGGTGACTGGGATTGCATGGGGTGACTGCCCATCGTTCCCCTTCAGAAAACTCACATTGAGGAAAGGAAGGGAAGGCAAAGAGCAGTGGTGCTTGCAAGCACAGCACATTCTCCTTCCACACACCTCAGAAGCAAAACTGATGGGATTTCATTTTTTCCATCCGCTAAGGGGACAAGAGAAACGTACCATAGAAATTAGAACTGGGAAAGACCCCTAAGTCATCCAGTCCATTTCCCTGCAAGCACAAGATTGTTCCCTGTGGTGTGTTCCCAAGTGCTTTTTCTGATCTAGATTTAAATGAATCAATTAGCAATGGGGCTTTCAACACTACCTTGGGAGACCGTTCTAGTCTAATGGATCTCATTGGTAATAATTCTCACCAGTTATTCAGCCTGACTTTTATTTTCTGTGATGTGAACCCAGGTCCTCAGTTGTGCTGCTCTTAATTTAGTACCCACCTCTTTTCTGGGGTTTTCACCTTTGATATACTTGGGAGCACTTACACCATGTTCATAGGTGTTGCTTATCAAGGGTTTATATATTTAATTTCTGTACTCCTTCCTGCTGGGTACTACTCTTCTGAAGCCCTCAGCAGTTTTGTCCCTGTTTTCTGATTCAGCTCCACTTTGGCAGCTTCTTCTCCATTCTTTTCTGGGCTGGGAAATCCTCCTTGTGAATGAGACTTAATGGAAGAACCTGCGTAGGAACATCCTGCAGAATGGTTTAGCGCAAGAGTCCTTTTTCAGGCATCTGATGATGTGATCAAGCAGTTCAAAACTGGCTTGTGTCAGAAAGGAATTTTTCTTCCAGAGGAACTGCATTTGAAATTTGTTCACAAAGAAACACCCCATGGTACTGGGGGAAGTTTACTGTGCCTGGCTGTGACAGGAGAGCCACAGCTGCTCTCAGACAATACCCTGGTTCTTGCTTCCAGCACAGAGAGATCAGAGATCAGGGTAGAGAGCACTGCACCTCTGTACCTGCTCATTCACTGACAAAGATGAAGAGCATTGCAGAGAATAGCCTTCCCTAGGCAGGGCAGTCAGAAGCAGGATTATCCAACACAATAGTAAAGGAAGAAAATAGGAGGCTCTTGGAGGCTCCCTCTACATCCTCTCTTTCCACAGAAATACAATATATTTGCTTTCACATAACCCACTGTTTGATGTCAGGAAAAGAAATCCCTTCCTAACTCCAGCATTGCAAAGTCTGTGTTCCGTTTGTACACCCAAATGTCTTTAACCTTACTGCTAGCTTTATTCCTAATATTTGCTAGCTATGTTATTTGCCTTTTGTTCAGACTTCTGCTATTACATTTCATGAGCCCTTAACATGCTTCTTCCTTCTCTATTTTTTGGTCAGCACTTCTTCACATTAGCAGCCCCCATCCACCTCAGGGCTGCATTCTGGGACACCCAGTTGTCCCAGATGGGGACAAGAGCTCTTTGCTTCTTTTGCAGCAGTATTTTGCCTGGGACATTTCCCATTCTCGGGGTGGCAAGTGCAGCCATCAGCCTAGCAGTGCAGCTACCCCATAGACTTGGGGACCTGCCCTCGGTCAGTAGGGTGCAGGACTGTGCCCACAGCATGCTCCTGCCAGCAGCTTTTCCAGCATCACTGCCCTTTCATGTCTGGAATGTCTCTTTTTTCAAAATTAAAGCTGTGCTAAGGATGTGGTATAGCTGCCAGGGAAGAAGATAACAGGAAATCATGCAGGACTTGCCAGTGCTATGTAGCATCAAGAAATTTTCCTTCCCTAAACAAACCTGAAATGGAAACCTGAACTTATTCAGCTACAAGTAGAGGGTATTAAAAAGAAAAAAAACCTGCTCTGTGATCAGAGCTCTATTAAGCTGCCTTGAAAATTATCCCAAATACACTTTTTTTGCAGATAACAATAGACAATCCTTTTGACTGATTTGTTAAAAAAGGTAAAGAAAGAGCATAAAATTATTGCTTATCAGAGAGAGAAGCAGCACCATTTAAAATAACATGAAATTGTACCCCATGAATTACTCACAAGGGCTGATGTTACACTATCATTATTTCTGACTTTCCCTTTTACCGCATAGGATTCTGTGGCAGTTGTCTCCAACTCAATAAAAGAGGTGGGAATTTTTTTTTAATTAATCAAACCTGATTTTTCTGATTATTTTTTCTAATTTAAAATGAATATATTCCAACAGTGAGTTGTCTTCACAGTTTCGTGTTGGAAAAGGAAGATAGATTTCACTACCACTGTCAGGGTCTAAAACATGCAGCGAAATAGACGCTTGCATACTGATTGGTGTTTCTCTATGTGTTGCGCCAGCTGCTGAGAAGCCAAGGTGTGATCCCAGTTGTATGCTGGCATTAGCAGTTGCAAACTCCATCCTGTTCAATGTGAATTAAGCTCACTGAATTTCACAGAGGTTCTCTGATATACAGCCAGTGTGATTCAGTTTTCTGATCGCACGTAACAGTCAACACCTCTTGCAATTACCTAGTGATTTTGATTTTACTTTTCCAGCACATAAATATGCAGGGCCACAAAGGCTGTATTATGAAAGGTCTTAATGACCATAGCACACTAGAAGCAAGAGTAACTCTATTAAAGTCAGCAGAAACATTGATTAGTCTAGCCCAAATTCCCTGGTTTTATTAGCAGAGCTGTGTCTCGAAGCAGATGTGTGTAGACAGTTTGCATTTATGGCCATGACTGACTTAAAAGCACAGCTCATAACTGTAGTCCGTAAGATGTCAGCCAGTTCTCCATATCCAACTTATCTGCTGAGCAAACTTTCATATTTTTTTCTTGCTTACTGTCTCTTCTGTCAGCATCTTTCTGAATCATTCCTGTTGCAAACTCTGTGGCTGCAGGACTGATGGTTTAGGAGGTCATGTAAGGAAGAAGGCATTGTTTGCTTTATGTGTGTAATAGCCCAGCTCAAGGCAATATGACCATCCAGGAATATATTAACACTGATACAAACAATTATCCTTAATTGTTGTGGGGAAAATAATTAAAAAGTTGCCTCAAGAAGTTTAAAAAATTAACACTACATTTGCTCTGCTTGCCATCTTATGATCTGGGGAGGTTTGATTTGCACATGGTATTTTGTTATTTGTAATAAGAGAAATCTTACTACAAGTATCTGTCCACAGTGTAGAAAGTCATACGTCTGCTGGCAGTCTTCAGAATTGATTAAGAGAAGGTGGCAATACTGAGGTGTAATACAGTTTATCCAAAAGTAAATATCTAAAATAGGCCAGATGAATCACCTCCCAGAAAGTTCCTTTCCTTTTGCCTAAAAAGAGAATCTACAGCAATTAGTTCAGCTACAGACATCTCAACTCTAGTTACCCAGAATAGCTGAAATGAATCTCACTGCTGGTGTCAGCAAACTGAAAATGGCTTATAATAAAACCCATTTTCTTTTCAACAGCTCAGCTATGACGTCTGGGCTACCACCGACACACAAAAAATGAACATTAGCAGGGTCGAGGTTCCCCCTGCCTGGCTATGAGAGGAAACCCTGCCTATAGGACCCCAGAGCACGGCTCAGGCTTTCAGCAGAGTACCAGATCATTAGACTGAATCTGTGATCAAAGATGGTGTGTCATTTATGGGTACATTTTTGTTCCATAATGCAACTAATTAATTGACAGGATTTGTGAAAATAAAACATGGCAAATTGCCTTCCCACTCTCCTGGTTGTCCTCATCAACACAGCGCTAGCCAGTATCCAGCTAGTATGCTGACACAGCTCCCCAATTTCCTTTCCTCTGCTTCATTTCCTTTTCAAATTGAAAACTATTAGGAGTCTTTAGGCAAATAATAGAAACCTAATGCAGGTGCCTGTTATAAATCATTCACTAGTTACTTTTAACCTAATGTCTCCTCAAACATTACTTCACAGAAGGCAGTGAGGGAAAGAAATGCCTCATGAACTCTAACAATCAGTGGGTCAGGAGTTAAGGTCATAATAATGTAGCCCATTTCTTCTTGTTTGTCAAATGACCTGAACACAGTTAGATCCCTGGGTCTTTCTTCTGAGATTGACTCCTCTCAGTAATAACATGGGTCTTGCTAAGGGCAATCCTCGTCTAAGATCATAGATCCTAGATCTATAGATGCCTGCTGTACACCCACAAGCAGGGAACATAGCACGTGGCTGGTGGTGCCACATCAGTGCTAGTTTAGGATTTTGCTACAGCCAACACTATAGCTTTCCTAGGCACAGCTTGATGATGTGCTCTGTCTAGATCTGCCCTATGTCTGAGGTTGAATTAATCAATGTTTAGGAGGTAGCTTGACATTTGCAAATAGAAATTACTTGAGAAATTTGAAGTATTCTGCAGGCAAAATAAAATAGGAAGTAAAAATTAATTACAAGAGTTAGTAATGACTGGTGTTTATGCAAAATAGACAAATGTACAGAAATGCCTATTAATTCTAAATCAGTGAAGCAAGTATCTAGGCTCAAAAGTTGAAAATGCTGCCTAAAATGCCAATGTGATCAGTCAATGTTAAAATTTGCCTTCATCAACTAGGCACCACGTGTCTTATTCTCAGAGACAAATGCTTCCTGTTCTCTGGAGTTAATATCAAGCATTTCACAGGGGATAAAGCTCCAACTCTGTGTATGTACAAAACAAGTCATGCAAGAGGGCACTCTGCTAGCATATGTGCTCCTGAACACTTTGGGCAACTGTCAGATTGTTGGAAGTATTTCCCATCATGCTGGGTGCCCTCATATACAGCACTGAATGGTGCTACATTGGTCACAGATCACTTTCCCCATTTGGCTCCCCAGTGAGGTGTAAATATTTCAGAGCTAATGCATAAGTCATGTACACCTGTGTTTCTGAGTGCAGTAGTAGTGAGACATAACTCCTGGGTATTTCTGAGCGAGGAGGAACATGGATTATCTCCTGTCATTGCAAATAGAAAACATGGAGATTTTTAATGATGTTAACACTCAGACTGGTTCTGCAAATTCTTGGAAAGCATTGCCTCCAGCCCCAGGCAACATCTAAGTGATGTTCTGCAAACACGAGCACCTTGTCAGGACTTGCAGATACCTCAGGCCGTGTCCACGCGTGACTAACTACTGGGGCCCCATATCACTGAAAGCCAATATATGGAATTAATTCACCCAAAAATGAGCACCCCAAGAATGCTTGCTATTACTGTGGGGGGGGTGTTGTGGTAGCAAACAATGTCAATAGGTGTTGGGTGCCTTTGTGTTTCATTTGTGAACAAATCCAGTCCTCACAGAATATTCTGAGTGCATTCATCATCTTACACTCATACGAGAAGAGAGAAAGAGTTAAGCTTATTTACAGACAAAATGTTTGAAATAATAAACGGCATCGCACCATGCACTGGACTGATGGGGAGGTGCTAGGGAGCTATAGCTTCTGGAGAGCAGGAGAGCCGGATGGCTTCCCCAAAAGGTTTGCTCTGTATTTGCAGAGCCTGGTGCTTTGACTATGAAGTGAATGAGGAGATGGAGAGGCACGTTAGGCATATGCTAATGTAAGAAGGAAGCAGTCGGTCTCACTGCCCTGAGAGGAAATACTGACAAAGGTCCTCAGGTGCAGGCAGAGAGCCCCCTGGATTTCTGAACAAGGGACTTGCCTCCTGGTGTACTTCTCCTGCACTGAGGAAAATAAGATTCTGTCTAAACTGGTAAATAAACAAAATAGAACCAAAAAATAGCTGATCTTTTTCATGGACCTTTCAAGCAAGGAAAATACTATGCACTGTTCAGGAAAATATACACTACTTTTTGAGTGCGACTCAAGCACCTCTGCTGCAGGCAGTGCCTCATGAAACATTTGGTGTTAGTCCATGTGAAAAACACTGTTAATTGGATGAACACGTGTCTGACCTAAGATATGTATTATTTTTCTCATTAAAGCTGTGACCCCAAAGCAAAGTGACACCAAAGCAGTGTACAGAGAATAAACACCTTTCTTTGTGGGGAAGGAACGATTTGTCCAGCTCAACTTTTTCTTTTTATCTAGTAATAAAATTGGAATAAACACAACTGCTTTGTGCATTTATCCACTGCATTTGGAAAACAGTAACAAGTGGTGTCCCTCAGGGATCGGTGTTGGGACCAGTCTTGTTCAACATCTTTGTCGGAGACATGGACTGTGGGATTGAGTGCGCCCTCAGCAAGTTTGCTGATGACACCAAGCTGTGTGGTTCGGTTGATATGCTGGAGGGAAGGAATGCCATCCAGAGGGACCTTGACACGCTTGT